>BGPR01004931.1:0-43513 GCA_013235015.1 Araneus ventricosus
TCGATGTAGCTGTTCAGTTACGTATTGTAATTTATTTTCATGAATCTTAAAACTTTTGTATCAATTGATGAATGTCAAACCGCAAAACTAAATGAAACCAAAAACCACTTGACTTTGAACACCTTGACTGATACAAACAACAAGAATATAAAAAAACAACAAATACTCGAATGTTTTCGAAAAAATTACAATGAATAACAACCAAAAAATGTCTTTCACCAAAACTCAAGAGCTTACAGAATGCTACGAATCGGGGAGAAAATTTTCAAACTTTGTCAGAGCATCAAGATAATGATTGAGTTTTATTATTTTTTTTTTAAAAAAGAGGAAATGTAAAGGAAAAATACAGATTGTCAGTGTAAATAAAATCAGAATTCTGGCTGGCTCTCTGGCGAGCCGTTGGGGGGGCTGTGATAGCCACTGGATCTACACTAGTGCTCCAAATTTAGTTAGTATCTCTATTGGTCCCAAGGCCGCTGAAGGTTTCGAACTCCCTGCTATGAGTGTATGAAGAGAATAGTTAAAATCCTGTTATAATGGCACGTGGGAGTTTCTCACTACTTACTTAGCTACTAACTGTTGGTTAGGATTCTGACACCATTATGATATATGGACTTAGGGAAAATGTTGATACAATTAGTAGAACATATCCTTAAGATCTAGTCCTGAAGCTAATCAAATGTTAGCTTTACCCAAATTTTAACTTGCTTTTTTTGCAGGGAGGAAGAGGACAGTGACTGGAGGACAGCTCTCTCAGTAGTCTGAGTTGTTACTGGAATGTTGGTTCCTCAAAGCTTGTAGGTGTAAACTTGCAAGAGAGGCTTCATTTAGAAATAACAAAAATTTAGTGCTTTCCTTTCGCCCTGTTATTAATTAGATTCTTTTAAATTCAATAATTTTGAGTCTTGTATTTTATTCTTTTATGAGAATGGCGACAACTTTATAAAGGTAAGTGATTTGAAATTTTTGTACAATACAAATAGTTGAACGCTTTAAATGAATTAATATCATTGAATTCAGCTGTTTAATGGTACTGTTTGTCCGGTAGAAAGGACCTTGAATATTTACGGAAAACATTATATTAATTTACTTCTGACACACAAATTTATAATATCATTTTTGAATTGATTCTACATGTCATGAACTTATCCATCGAGACTGTAGTAATGGTGATTAATATCCCTGTTCTCTGTACTGTTACATACTTTAAAAAATTCTTAACTTCATTAGCACGAACTTTCAATCTTTTGTATTAGTCAGGCGACGTCATGATTTATCAAAATATATCCGCAAACTTCTCCGCCATGCTAACTTGGTTACTTCCTCTTCGATAGTGAATTGCCTCATTTTTACTTTCTTTCTGCCCTTTTGCACGTGAACACGATAGCTGAAAAATTCACCGAGCTAGACGAATGAAAATTGACATGTAGTCTTTACATCAAAATTGTCGGTCTGTGTCAAATTTTGGATTGAACTTTTGAAAGGGTAGACTGTTTGTTTATCCTTGTGTAAGGAAACACAGGAAGGAGCGAGCTCGATAACTGAAATTTGGTATACAGGGTATCCACACTTATCGTGATCCAATAGCTAATTTCTAAACCGTTAGAGATAGACTTATATTTCCAATTGGAAAAATGTTTTAAATGAAGGGAGGAATTATAACATATGTTTTTTGAGTGAATAAATATATTCCTGAAAAAGTTACGAATTCTAACTTTTTATACGGTCCCCCGGTCCCATCAGTCATATTTAGTAAAATATGTTTGACACTCTAATATTTTAAACAAAAAGTTCCACTCTTTTGCAACTAAAACTGACCGAGTTATGGAGCTTTGAATATCGCCGACATAGACCACTTTACACCATTTCAATAGCCGTCTTGAAGACGATCCACCAATCAACGCACAGCACTTGCTCGACGAAGCCGCTGATTGGTTAAAAATCATGAAATTCGAAGCTCCAGAACTCGCTCAGTTTTAGTCGCAGAAGAGTGGGACTTTTTTTGTTTAAAATGTTAGAATTTCAAAAATATTTTCCTAAATATGACTGATAGAATCGGGGGACCGTATAAAAAATCAGAATTCGTATTTTTTTCAGAGACATATTTAGTGACTCAAAAAACATACATTCCCTTCATTTAAAGCATTTTTCCAATTGGAACTATATGTCTATCTCTAACGGTTTAGAAATTAGTTATTGGACCACGATAAGTGCGGACACCCTGTATAGTCTTAGCACCAAGACTGAAAATCTCTGTAGGATAAAATCGGCCAATGGAAACAGTTACGACGAAGCTAAACAAAAAACACGCTATAGTGTGGAAGTACATGAGAAAGTAGAGGGGAGAACACTCCTGGTTTTTCGTTGTTTGCAGCTCTTCGATGAACTTTTCTTCATCTTTACAGAAACACAGTTCCTCGTCGTGCCTCAGAGTTTCTTGAGTTTTCTTTTTCAAAAGAAAAAAAAAAATCAAAAATACGAAGAACTGTCCATCGTCAGTGGCATAGCTACAACTTTTGTCGCTACGAGCAAACTTTCAGCATGCCGCCCTTAACTTACATAAACCTCAAAATAAAAAATAATAAATTCCAGAGGAATAAATTGATTTAATAATGCAATTCGTCGTTTGACGCCCTTGGTCTCTGCAGGTAGGTTGCGAAATCGCGCGACCACCCCTAGACTTTCTTTCACACATCGGCAATGTACCGAAAAAAGGAGAAAAATATGAATTAATTACAATAGATATTTTTGTCTATATTTATAAAAGTCAATGTTTGCGTATGTGTATGTGTGTGTGCGATGTCCAGACGAATCTATCGAACTTACAGCCATGAAATTTGGCACACATGTAGTCGTAATGATGACTCAATGCACCTCGAAGCCGGAATTTTAAAATTTAATCTAGAAAATTTTTTATTTAATGTTTTGTGTTGTTTTGGGTCATTTTTGGTACGTTTACGGCTGTCGTATCTTTTCTAATGATCGTTGAAAAACAATCAATGCACCATCGGATAGAACAAACAATTTTCGTTCTAATGAAGCTTGTTTCGAATTTCTAACGCAATTTACTGACTTTGGAGAAATTTTTTAAATAATAGTCTTTTTTACGGTAATTTTTGATAAGGATTTTTTCGAATTCTCGCATCTGACGTTCTAACAACTCTATGATTTTCGTTTTCCTTCCAGCTTATAACCCGAACGTTTCTGTCAGATTTAAAACAAGAACCGTTAAAATACCTTTCTCCGTTTTTTAAAAAATTAATTATTCCTTGATCAGTTCAAACAGGTTTTTTTGCAAGTCAGCTTTCTCAGCGAGACATTCTCCGGAACGAGTTAACATTAACAAGTCAGCTTTCTCAGCGAGACATTCTCCGGAACGAGTTAACATTCCCATCATGCATTGTTACAATCTCATTGGCTGGTGCGTGATCTTCGTCGCGGCAGGTGACGTCATATACTATCGTGTTCTTCTCGGAGAAGATACATTAACTGAATGAATTCGATAATTATTCTCGGCAGTGTCTTAGAATGTTTCTTTGTCTCGCATATTTCGCATGCTGGTTTGTCGCATTTATTAATATTGTTTTGGATTAAGGTAAACGGTACTGTTTTCCTAAATCCAAATAATGCGTATCTTTTGTTTTTATTTTGTTTTCAAAACTTTTTCATGTCATTTGTGGGCGGGTTTTTTTTTTTTTAATTTTGTTGCAGTCAAGATAGCACGAGCAATGCCGTGCGCGTATTGCTAGTTTATATATATAATGATTGAACTAGTGCCGATTCTCTCTTTAGTTGTAAAATTATTTTCCTACATGTCTAATTTTGCCGCCCCTTTAGAAATGCTTCCCCCCATAGCTACGCCACTGTTCATAATAGCAGTAATGTAAATAAAAATATCTTTATCGTGCAATCTCACAATTCAAAATTTTAATTCAGCTTAGAGATAAGGACGCCGGAAGCAAGTCGAGCCGAACTCCGCAATTTCTACATTCTTTACCCGTTGTCTAATCGCAGCATATCCGAAATCGGCTTTTGTGCCATTAAACGGAAACTTCCCGTTGTCTAATTTGGTGGAAATATCTCAGCTTTGGGAAAATTACGCTGAACTGCGTGTATCGGAAATTTAGCAGATGACACACACACGCGCACACACAAAAATAAATAAAATGA
The DNA here is from genome assembly GCA_013235015.1 of Araneus ventricosus. Taxonomy (NCBI): domain Eukaryota; kingdom Metazoa; phylum Arthropoda; class Arachnida; order Araneae; family Araneidae; genus Araneus; species Araneus ventricosus. The sequence continues at coordinate 4,171 of BGPR01004931.1, forward strand.
AGTTAAGCGATCGATTGCACCTATGAATCCAGACTAGGTCTGAGATGGGAGTATTTTATTTCAATGTCAACAAAAACGTCATTATCACTTATCTTTACAAGATTAAATCACAATGAATGATGAAAAAACATCTTATCGGAAAACTTGCCAGAGGATTGCGAACAAGATAAAAGAAAGAAGCTATCGAATTAAACAATTCAATCTGAAAATTTTCGCAGTTCTTTTTAATAATTATTATTTTTTTATTTTGAACATAGTTCAGTAAAATATTTGGCAAGTCCAATTATTTGCAGTAAAGCCAGCCAATTTAGAAAAAACCAGGGATCAAATTGTTTTAAACAAGGCTTTTTGAACTTTTTTCTTTCGCGACCCTTTTTCAAGAGCACAAAAATTTGAAAATCCAAAATTGGAAATAAATAATAAACTGGCATTTTAAGAATAATAAATTAAAATGAATTCGATTTAAAATAGAATTTTTAGCATTTTTTAATTAAATGCATATATCCATGATACATTCTTTATTATTTTAGCTTACCAACCTGTCAGCTGACATCTGACCTCGGTTCAAAATCACGAGGTCCGCCCCATGTTGCTTCAAAACAGGACGTTAATATAACTATACTAAACGTAAAAGAAACACTTCAACGATAAATAACGCTGCGTATAAAAACTTTTTCTAGTTATGTTTCTATTTTATATGCAAAATGATGGGAAAATTACACGTTAAATGTACAATGGAATTTTGGAACTCTTTGCTTATCTTGCAGGAGGAAAAAGGAAGAGACATAGCAGAACAGCATGCAGTTAGATGCTAAACGGCATGCGGAATAGCGTTTATCATGTGACTGTGATGTAATATGAATTTGTTCCATTTCTGATAAACAGACTCGAACCGTTTTCAGGAATTATCTAATCATTTAAGCAACCGATCGTTGGAATTTCTTTTCATATGAAAGAGATAACAAATCTGGCATTGATACTGTTCAACTTAAGAGAAATACAGAAAAATACTTTTTATCCAGCTTGAGAGATATTTGTTAAAAAAAGGAGAGAAATATGGAAGATTTACTTCGCTTAACATAGTTCTCTTTCTCTCTTGAAAGTTGAAAATGTTTACGCGGACATTTTTGGGTTAAAAGGTACTTAAAGTGAGTTATTTCGCGTCTTTCTCCCTGAAAGTGAATCATATAAATTGTCACAAAGTTTGAAAATAAACAGTAAGAAAAGAAAAGCGTGGGAGGTTTTAAATGCTAATTTTCCCTCAAGCAATGAATAAAAATCAAAATCATTTTGATAAATTTCTTTTTTATTTTGATTTTAATTCTTACACTTTATATTCTATAAAACTCCTCTACGATGTTAGAATAAGGAAATAAATTCTAGTACATTGGTACAAAAAGAGAACATTTTATAAGCAATAATTTTTGATTAATTTTTTTCATGGTCTATTTATTTTTTAATGGGTTTTGTTACATCATAAAAAAAGTAATTAACAGCTAAAGCAGTAAACCGATTTTACGAGAGAAACAGAAAATGAGAGAAAAAATCAGATTCCAGTTAGATTCTGATGGATTCAATTCGCATTATGTCACAGTCACATGACAAACGTAATTGCCATGCCATCTAACATTAGATGCCATACAGACTTTGATACATTATCTATTTTCATTAAACAAAGCTCTGGGTTAAGAAAATCCCTCTCATAATCTTATTGGCGAATATTTCAGGGATAATTCATTGAATAACTTGTCAGCTTACAAAATTCCTTTCTCTTGACGAACCATTCTCTTTCTCTCTATAATAGCGTTGCTGCCAAATTGCATAGACTTGATTTCTATGTTGCCTGAGACAAGAGGGTAAAGTTTTAAATTCCGAGAGAAGCCGCATTAAGCGGGGTCCAAAACATCTTTACACTCCCTAATAGAATTTTTTTCGAACCCCTAACAATAACATCGCAGTGAAGAACGAGCATCGTCTCTGCCAAACTAAATTTGCCCCCACATCCACCATCTCCCTACAAAACCCAATTTTGAAAGTCAGACGCAAATGCCTCCCAATGCATAATGAATGCGAAGCCTCACAACAGAAGCTCGCAGGTCATTTTCTCTGAACAGACAAGTGTTTCTGGTGACTAATCAACACAGTAGTCGTTAGAACGGAGCTGGGGGGACGCGCAACCACCGGCTGAAGCCTCATGTGGTAGCCATTGAGTCAGCTGCGGAGGATGCAACTCATTTGGAGCGATATGGAAGATAATCGTCTGCTCTCTGCTCCCCCTTTTCCCGTCTGTCTCGTTAACCTCTTCTGCTACAGTTACAGTGACTCAAATGCTGGCTTTTCCGGTCGGCTCAAGTGGTGGATGGATTTGAATGGGAAGTTTTAAGGAGACGGGAAATGTTCGGATCGAAAAGAGTAAGAGAGAGTTCTTGTAGATTTGTGAAGCAAGCAGGGTGGGTTGAAGCCTAAGAGCTCTAGAAGAGCGTCAGGTATTCGTATTTCATCTGAAAGAATGTGTTGAAATTATTTTTTAATGGCGAAGGCATAAGCATGCTTACCATTATATTTATTTTAACGTAGACCAGTATCACTGGCCTTTTTCTTAACAGTTGAAATCCGTTATTATTCCCGAAAGAAAGTCTTAGTGATTCAGAGATGTGAAACAGAATCCTATATTCGACTGTAAAAAATATCACAAGGAATATTGGATTTCATTGTTTTTTACTTTCGTATACGAAGTATACAAAGAGAAAGTATTGTAATCGTCAAAAAATTCGAATTCGAGATTTTGACGAATCTCCACGTTTTAGACCTCCCTGAGTCCGAAAAACACAATTTTGGAATTATGTCTGTGAACACGATAACTCGAAAACTATCAGAGCTACGGGGATGAAATTTCGTATGTGGTCTTTAAACATAATTTGTAGGTTTCTATCAAATTTTGGACAAAATCCGTCCACGGGAAGTCTGTCTGCATGTCCGAAGTCATGCGAACACCATAACTCAAAAACTTGAATAGCTAGATGGATAAAATTTGGTACACAATTTTATCGTCATGAATGTAGGTCCGTATACAATTTCGGGCCAAATCCGTCAAAGGGTTGACTGTCTGTCGGTCTGTATAATTTACCATTGAAACCAATCCGATATTTCCACGCGCATGCGTACGGAAGCAATCGTATGTGCTCGCGAAAGCAGCGATTACGTCAGTTTGTCCTTGAGGCGGCAAGAGTGAAACCTAGCAGTGTGCGATAGATGCGTTTTAATCGGTACGCATCTCTTTGAATTCTTTACCTAGACATTTTTCTATCACTATAACTACCTTCTGATAGTCATTGGATTCTGGATAACAGTAGGTTCGAAATTTTTTTAGCCACGCAGGGGAAGGAGAAACTGCACCTTTTGGGGGAAGTATACGAGAAAGTTTAGAGGAGAACACTCCCGCTGGTTCAATCTGCTGATAGTGTATAAGTATGAAATTCCTTTGATAAATGAAAAGTTTAGTTAGATTATGATGATTGAAGCAACACGAAGGATGTTTTGGCACGGATCTCGTAATTTTGAATCGGGGCCTGTTAGACGACACGCCTGTCTCCAAATTTCCGCACCACATCAGCAGGAGAGCAATTCACCTTCGAAGTCAGATTTAGCATGCACCAAGGCCGCATACACAACGCATCTTCGGTAAACCTGGGTTTCGAACCCGAAAATCTCCGGTCCCGAAGCCCGAGCTCACCAATGGGCCACCGCAGCCTGATGGAAGTGAAATGCAAGTTTAGTTTACTTATATGAAGTCTATTTTGGCTATGAGGGCTATTTTGGGACGGACCCCGTAATTTTGAACCACAGTCAGATGACGAGGACGACACATGCAAGACTTAAATAAATGGGAAATTTCATTCCTCTCCTATGAATCATGCAAAAATGCAAGAAATCAAAAAAAAAGGTAGAAATTTTACTTTACAGTAAAATCGGTATCGTAACGGATAAGAGAGCATCTTGCTGGTACAATCGTACGGTGTAACGGATAACAGTATCTTGCTGATACAATTAAAGCGTTTTTGAAACAAAATCTTTCGCAAAGACTCAGGCAGTGTTTAAATCCTTCCACAGGAAACAATGACGATGATTTCGCATAGGGGCATAAGAAAAGGGGCATAAAGCCCATAAGAAAAACGAAATTTTAGTAGTCAATTAATAATGAATATGAGTTACACATGGCCTGGTGTCGTAACAAGAGTAAGTGGCACTTGGGACATAGGGGGATATAAGGTCCCAGTCCCCTTTGTCCCTTCCCATCGTGACGTCACTGGCATGGCTTCCTGAAAATGCAATGTTCAAATTCGATGCATTTCGGAAAAAATATTTAAAAATCGCGGTTTTCATTAGCACGTTAACAAAAATAGCGGAAACAGGATCTTTTGGGCTTTTTCATTGCTACGCCACTGATATGGCTTCAAGCTATTGTTGTATATTTATTCGACGAATTTCGGGAATATAATTTTCAGATAAAGGAGTTAATCAGCAGGTGTAAAGGAAAATAGCAGAAGCAGGACCTCCTACGGCCTTCCGTTGCTACGCCACTGATATGACCTCAAGATATTTCTATGCACGAATTTGATGAATTTCGGAAATATAATTTTCATTTCAAGGGGTTCTTCAGCAGGTTTACACTAAAATTAAGGATTGTTTTCCTTATAATTCTCACAATTCAAGAGGATAGAAACCACGAGGATCCAGTGGAGCCGCGAGAATTCTTTAGCAATGCACACAGATAAATTTGTAATCGTTTGTGACGTCACTACAATGTGTTGTTTGCTTCCGACACAGGATGGGAAAATAAGTTATTATACAAATGTTTGAATCAACTTCAGAAAAGTTCTTTAAAAAAAGTATACAAAAGTTGGCACTTTTCCATTAGTTGAGAAGTATTGGTCGCGACGAATAAATTTTAGCTTAAAATGTCACTTTTTTATCAGCGCGTCGACGGCCAAATGCGTCTAAGTCCGCCAAACAGAAAAAGAAAGAAGAAAAAGAAAAAGAAGAAAAAGGACCCGCCTTAAAAAGTGGCGAGAATTCGCTGCTGAAGTACCTCATATTTAAATTATTTTGACTAACTTATACATTGTTTTATTTCATAATCAGAATGCACTTTCATTTTAAAGTTCTGTTATGTTTTTTTTTTCTTTTGTGATTGGGTTCCCAGCAAAACTGAGCACCCGCTTGATCGAAAATCACCTGCTGCAACTGTCGATATTTGTCAATGCAAACTTAACTCTAATTATATCATTTTGATTACGAAAACTGGAGCGATGTTCGTCCATTTTCAAAACAACTTTTATGTTTCCTTTTCGCAACTACTTTTAATGCTTTTCTTCCAAACTTAAGATATCCGTCTTCATTCGAACGGGGATTCTAGACTGGAACTTTTCCAAATACGCCCATGATAATGAAACGGGCTATTGATCATTATTGAACTAAAAATAATAGTCGCGCCATCTTTAAACTCTTACAGGGTCTTTGTTTCCGACTGCAAAAAACAATTGATAGCTTTTCCAGTAATTAATGAAGATCTCAGAAGAAATAATGTTTTGATAATTATATTTGCTTTCAGACTAATAGAAACAAAATTAAAAGATTTGGCAATGAAAGGATTATTGTTTTTGTTTCGAAACGCCGAAACATTAATTTTGCAAATAGTAGCTTTGCACTCCACGATCTATTATTTTTCAACCGCAGTTTTGTAAATTAGTGCGAATGAGAATGAGGCAAAGGGGGAAAATTGTTTTTAAAATTAACTAGCCGTCTTCGGCGATCAGCTGTTCGCACGTAATATCATGACATGTGGCTATGCTTACAACTTGGCGAAGTGGCGGTTATAGAGATTGATGAACTCCTCCAAAGTTTTATATCGCGATATATCTCGAAAATGGATGGTGGCAACCACTAATGACATATCTAAACTTCATAAGCTTTTATATGGAATAAAAATTGTCGAAATCGGTCCAGTGGTTGAGGCTGGGGGACTATTTATCTCAAAAATGGAGCGTATGGTGGGGGGCAGGCGACCCTTTATGACATATCTAGAAGTCATAAGCTTCCACATGAAATAAAAATTACCGAAACCAGTCCAGTGGTAGGGGCTGGTGAACTAGTACTCTGGCTTTGCCAATTATTTTAAACACAGTAGGACCCCGGTAATCCGGACGAATTCAGGCACATGGACGACCGGATTAGCGGGATTTCCGCTAAAAAATAACGTAAAACACTTTTTTCAAAAATTGTATGTATAGGTACTATGGTATATTTGTATGAACTAACATTGTATGGATAAATTGAATGAACATGATATGTACATACATAATTACTGCATATGTAAGTGAATGAACATAATTAAGTGTCCAAAAAAGTCGGTGATTATTTTTTGCGCGGCCGTTCCAATTTTAATTCAAATGCGCGGTCTCTTAAACGTGTGAGGAGCATAATTTCGTGTGCTTCAAAATTTTGCTCTTCATAATGAAGTGTTGAGTGCCGCCATGGCCTCGGAATGAGAAATTTTGATGGGGTTTACAGGGGTGACGTCGTCGTCGTCATCATCTTCTGCTCTTACCGTCCTGATAATTTCGTCGTCTGTTAAAATTTCATTTCGAGCCAAACTGTCGTCAGCTTCAGCAACCCATGAAGGGCTTCAGTATTAGACATTGGTTTCTTGTTTTATAATTGGTTAATGAGTAATGCGAGGTGAATTTCTTCAGTTTGCACATTTTCTTCAACTTCAGAATCAATAAAATTGGGAAGCAAATTTTTCCACGACAATGCAGACACAGATACCCAACTGTTAGCAAGACTGAACACGACATCTTTTAAAATTACGTTTTTCAGTGTTTTTTTTCTCCAAGTTTTCATTGTGCACAGGATCATTGAGAATGTACGTAAGAAGAACTTGCATCATTCTCCATAGACCGTCCGGCTTACCGAGGGTTCCGAATTAGCGCGTGTCCGGATTATCGGGGTTCTACTATATATAGATCTTGAAGCTAAATATAAAATTAAAATTATTTTATTAGAAGGTCTAATCTTCTAATTAAATTTATATCAATTAACTTCCCTTCACCATATAAAAATATATAAAAGTGAAATTATTTTCTTAATTAATTAAAAAATATTTAGATTTTGTTTTAAAAATTCAAAAGATTTCAGTGATAAAAATATAAATCGCTGCTCAGTGTAAGATTAATTTATTAAACCTCCCCAAAGCCAATGCAAAGGCACGAATTAAAACGATTTAAAAGGATAAGAAATAAAAACTTTGGATTCTTTTACTTTCAGTTAGAATTAAAAAAAATAACAAACAGTTTTTAGAAACACACTTTTATTAGTAAGGTGAAATCCAGAATTTATTCAAATTTTTATTACTACATACTTTATTACTATTATTCATACTTTTATTACCATACCTGTCATGCCACCAACCTCCACGTAACTGCTCCGGCCCTCAGCGAAAAGAAGTGAAGTTAACTGTGGGAAAAACAGTTGCGCGGGAGAGGAGGTGGTAGGCGCCATTAATGAAGTTGTTCTCTGCACAGAGTGCGCGTTTTCGTTGGAGTTCTCGAGGTGAACTCCGAGTGAGTAATCTTGAACGTGAATCGTAACTGTACATATGTCTATAGCCCCTATCTCATCGTATATAGTAGTACTAATAAACTAGTGTGAAAAAAATGAATTTATTGAAGGCTGGAGTATGCAGTTATTACACTACCTTTTAGTCTTTTTTTTTCACCGTAAAATCAATTTTTGCCCTCAAATTCACACGGAACGTTTCGTATAGTATAACATTTTAATTAGGATAATCGATTAGCTGATAATTAAGTTCTGGAAATATTAAAATAATATACTGTCACCGAGAATACATAAATGCAGGGCCGACCTTTAGCCGATTGGACCGATTACTCCCAATTGGGCCCCGCTCTTAAGAAGCCCCGCGCCACAATACCATCTACTCTCCGCTCAGTTCAGTGGCGTAACGATGGAGAGCTACGGAGATTGAGTGCCCTGGACTGCATCACCAGAAGGTGCAGAATTGAATTTAAAAATTTAAAAGAATTATTTATTTATTTATTTTTAATTTCTCTTATACAAAGTATACAAAGGGAAAGCATTGTAATCGCCAAGAAATCCTAGCTCGAGATTTTCATGAATCTCTATGTTTTAGACCTCCTTGAGTCCGAAAAAAAACTATTTGTGTAATTACGTCTATCTGTCGGTCCACCTGTGAACGTCATAACAGAAAAACGCTATTAGCTTGACGGGTGAAATTTGTTATGTTATCTTTACACCAAAATGCTAGTTTTCTATCAAATTTTGGAAAAATTCGTCTACGAAAAGACACGATAATACAAAAATGCAGAGACCTAGAAGGATGAAATTTAGCATGCAGTTTTATCACCAGAACTCTCGATTTCAATCAAATTTATGTCTCCGGCGGAAGAAAGGAAGACGTTCAAGACGCATACTCAGTTTTCTTCACTATACTACTCAGCACATACCGCGCCGTATTGTATTAGTGTTCGAGAAAGTCGAGGGGAGATGTTCTCCGGCGGAAGAAAGGAAGACGTTCAAGTCGCATCTTCTAAGACCGGCCCTGAATAAATGTACAAAATTTCAAAACTCGAGCACATCAGAAAAAGAGTGAAAAATCGATTACAAAATGTCATCTTTACAAACACGAAAAAAGTTAAATAAAAGAAAAGTGTGTAACAACAATACATTTCATGTATAAAGTAAGGACAGAGCTGGATGGGAGAAGAGGGTTAAACAGTCAAGAATAAATTATTACTTGCATCGAACCTGCTTTTGGTTTTGAAGTAAATTTGGTTTTTGGCATTTGGTTTTGAAGTGTATTTTTAGAACTTTGTATAAATTTGTTTGTACAAATTCTAATTTTAATCGATATTTTAACATTATATTAATAGGGAATTCAAAGAACCAGAGAAAAATTTAGAACAACTGACGAATTTGATTTGAAACGCTCGATTTAGCCAGTCTTCGTTGTAAATAAACGAAGAATTTCACTTAATTCTAATATGCATTTTAATTAGTTTAACTGTCGAATCAAAACATATACTTCTTACACTATCATTATTAACATCTTCACACTTGCTTTCTTTTAGCATCATTCCCAGCAAAACAAAGATCAGAGGATTATTATTAGGATTTTTAAAGATTTATAACATACTAGAAAATCACCCGTCATGGTTTGACGGGTGCAATTTGCCTCTTCATTCGTGAGATTTCCCTTCAAATTTGATGTGTTTAAATAAATATATATGCGAGAGAAATGTTTAACATTGATTGAAAACAAATAAAATAAACATATGTTTTATGACAGAAAATATTTTTTTTATTTACATATTATTTAAATATTTCTTTACTCAAAAAGCCTCTTGGTAAACAACATTCGGTGTGAAATATTTTTCGTTGTTTAATAATTTTCCTTGTACATCAGATGTCTTTGTGTAAATTTTAACGTGATTGGGAATCCTAGACCTTGAAAGTGCAACATAGAGCTGTCCATGTGAAAAGACAGGCTCATCGAGGTAAATTCCAACATGATCGAAAGTTTGCCCCTGCGATTTGTTGATAGTCATCGTGTAAGCTGGAATTAACGGAAACTGGCGGCGGTCGAGAACGAATGGTAGATTCACGTCACTGGTGACTAATTTAATTCTTGGCAAGAAAACAACATCGCCACGATTGCATTCAGATACAATTTGGCGTTCAAACTATATCACGCGCATGATATACCACTGACGTACTTTACTACTTTCTATTAAAAAACGGAAATTAATTTGAAATATAGGATTAATATAATTTAAAATTTCTCGGGAACTATTAATGGTAGCGAGATAAATTTTATATCAATCGATAGAAAATTTTATTTCACTATTTTAGAGCTATTAAATTTGAAATTCGAAAGACAATTACTCTTTTAAATTTAAAATTACCGAAATTTATGTTCTCTAACAGTGAAATAATGCTGTTTAACGTCTCGCAGTGCTATGGCGCGAGTTTTATTGTTGGTGACGTCAGAGCGATACCGGATGATCTGGGGCTATTATATTAGTAATGCCCACAGAACAACTGAAGTTGTCTCAATTCAAAATCTCAATAGTTTCTTAAAAATCAGCTATAAAATAATGTACAGATTTTCAGCTAAGGAGCTAAACCTGACTTTGAATGTAAACTTTTCTCTACGGAAATAAGAATTAATAAGAAATTTTGGTTTCGATGTCATAATGGCGAAGAGTTAACTCCGATCCTGACGCTGCTGCGACCTTCAAGGCTTCCCAGAGCACTCGAGCCCGCCTACGATGGAGATGAAGTCATTTCAGATTGCTTCCTGATGTAAAGAGTAATTAAAAGAAACCGTCACTGAATAATAAAACGATTCGGAGCAGTTGCGTTGGGTTTATGGACGCTTGCAGGGAATGGTTAGTTTACTCTTTTAATTATGAGCCTGTCTGAGTCAGCCTCAAGAAATTACTTGTGCAATAAAAGCACAAACGCCTTGAAATCAAAATGGCTGTTTTTGTTTACATGTGTATCTTTCTCATTGACACATATTGTTTAGAAACGGATTCGGAAACCCTCCGCGCTTTTGTGCATGCGCCGGGCGGAGTTATTTACATCAAAAGAGGGGGGGGGGGGAAGAATGGAAGGGTGATGTTTACATTTTACTGAGCGTGATCTAACAAAGAACTCCGGAAAAAATAATAGGGAGAACTTTTTAGGAGGGTGCCATTTTTTTCCTTCTTAACCGAATCAGATCGGCAATTTTTCTTGTCCATCTGCTGATGGCAATTTTACTTAATTTTTAAGCAGATTGAAACGAATTTTGGAGTGAATATTTTTTGATCTAGGGGATAACACCCTTTGTTGCTAAAAATCCCTAAACCTCGTATCTCTCGGAGATACAATTCAAGTCAAAGAACTCCGGAAATGCGCTCATATGACTTATTGCCTGTCATCCCTTTCCGGTGTAAAATCGTCCAAAAGTGGTAGTCTCGGAATCCGTTGCTGAACAGTATGTTCCTCGTGAATGACCCTCGTAAATCAAATGAAAGCACAAAATTTAATTACTCTGAAAATACCGCAAAAATATCTCAAGCCGTCGCCCCTTCCCAAATTCCCCCGAGGCAATTGTTTACTTTCCGTATTTGATAATCCGCAGGGCCGGCCTGAACAAAAGCGGGGTCAGGTGCAAAGTTGACTTGCGGGCCTTGGAATAAATTTCATATAACAAAATAATTTTATGCATTTTGTTATTTATAACATTGCACAATTCGATACTGTAAGGACTAAAGGAATACATGAAAATGATAGATAATTAAAATATTTTGATAAAGTTAATATTTCAATCACGTAAAAAGAACGTTGATAAATTAAATGTCAAAAATAATTGATTCATAAATACAATTTGGTACGCAAATTACTAGAATAAGTTTTCAATATCTGATTTTTTTGTTTCATTTTCTTACTTATTTTATAGCAAATTCGTTGATAATATAATTTAGTTTTTTTGGTTAATTCGGATTCGATAAAATGGCTAAGGAGGTAAATCGTTCTTCATTAATGCTAGGTCTCTAGTAATTTTTTTAAATTATTATTTTCAACCTTGAGAAAGATCTTTCGGCAGATGCGACGCGATAACTGGTAAAATCAATATAATTTTCAGAACAGTAAAAAAATATTAACAAAATTCAAATTAATTATTTTTAAATTAATATTGTAATATTATGTCCTGAAAGGCAAAACTCGACGACAAATTTTGATTTTGTTAAAGAAATAAATGCAGTCAATTTTCATTTTGCAGAAACAGTCAGAAACGCGGGGACTTATGCGATCGCATCGTTCTCAATACCTTCGGGCCGGCCCTGTAGTTAATAATAGAGGAACACTTGCGCAGAAATATTTGAAATGCATTTTGAATAATACACCCGCAATAAAATTAAATATTTTAAAAGTTGTTTTAAATAATAAGAGATAAAAAAAAGCAATCTACTTCTCCGTGTATTTTTTCTCTACGTACGTTTTTTCTACGTTGATTTCTTTTCTTTTCTTTTCTCTCGGAAAAATGAATATGAAATTAAACACAAAAATAAGAATCGATTAATGACGAATAAAAAGATAAATGCAGTTTTAATTAAATATGTAGCTAACTTTTATGAAATATTTCAAATCCAGAGAATGTTCTGGATTATCTTACAACCATTCAGAAATCTCAAAAAAAAGTACCGCAAAGGTCTTCAAAAGTATTGTTTGATGCTATCCTAATTCAGATCCTGACTCACAGTTTATAAACTCTTTCAAGAAAAAAAATGGCGATATAAATGCTGTAATTAAACAATGTCGCATAGTTCTTAAAAAATAAATATCGGTATCAATTAGGTGGAAGTCGGGTAACTTGAACCATGTCGGTCCATGTCTAAACAACAAATGCTTCTGATTTTATTTAAAACCAATTAAAGATCATTGTGGATATTTCTAAAGCAATGCAAAAAAATTAGCATGCAAAATGAGGACATTGAGAAAGCTATATAATTACAGTTGAAAAATTAAAAGCTAAATGATACTGATGGAAGTTTTTTTCTCGAATTCCAAAAGTGTTGAGTCTGTGTAATAAAATATGCTGAAAATTGTACTTTCAAGCGAATTGCTTTTATTTATGATAGCAGTAGCCTAGTTTTACAGAAAGTAAGAACTCTTGCGAAAAATATTAAATAAAATATTAATAAGATAGATTATTCTAATATATAAAAGTGAAAAAAACAATATTTATTTGGTAATCATATCATATGGAAAAATACTTCAATTAATTCACGAAAATTCGGCTGAACAAGAATTATCAAATTTCTCGCATTCAGGAGCAGATTAAGGCAACTGGAAACTGTGGAAGATAAAATTTTAAATAAATATATTGGCTTTTAAAGAGTATTGAGAAGTATTTGTTGTCAATTGAGAAAAAGATAAGTAAGAAAAAAAATATAATTTTTTTTTTGCTTCGTTTGGAGTTTTTTTTTTGTTTTATTAGTGAGTCTTCTTTTTAATCCACCCCCACAGCTCAACTTATCGGGAAAACTGCTCGACTTGCAAGTGGCCTGTCGAACAAATGGTTGTTCTGTTATAATGGCTGTTCTTTTGATGTCCTATATCCATTTTTAGATGCATATTCAGCTTCTCTTTTATCTGCACGTATTTTTAGAGAAGCGCTGGAAAAGTTTGTCAAGATTCTCTAGTTTTGTTTTCTTTGTTCAGGACTAAAAAGGCAACAGCGACAAATATTGTAGCTAGTGCAGTGATATACAAAAGAAAAATTTCTGTGACGTTAAAACCTAAGTGATGGTTTTCATCGGGATTTATGTAACATTAAGCTTTTTAACTGGACAGAACTTGGAAAAGTTTACGGTTAATGCATTGCGACGATTTTATCTGACGGAGCTTTGATTATATTTAGAAGAAATATTAAGTTGTGTTTCAGAGCTTTCTTTGACGAAATAAAAATGTGATGAAATTTTTTTTTTTCAATTACACTTTTGATTTAGTTTCTTTTATTTTTCTAGAAGAGAATGCTTGCTAACAGCAATAGAATATTATCTACAGTTTTTGATTAAAAGTATGCTACTGCAAATAATGTCAGTTTATACCAGTGTATTATTATCTTCTTACAAGGTGAGAGCGTATTGTTTTCCTAAATTTGTGAATCGGTAAACATGCTTTTATCATTCCGTTATTCTTTAAACTGACATATTTGCAAATGATAATCAAATTTTTGGTAAGTTACAGACAGATAAGTACTTTTTATCAGTTTGAAAAAAAATAATTAAAAGCACTGTCATGTTTTAAATAATCAATGAGCTAAATTGCATAGAATAATTTCTTGCGACCGAGTTGATTAGAATTCTAGTTATCTTTTAAACACTCTATTCAAAATGACGCAGGGTATTTATTCTAATCCCTTTTAATTCGCATGATATTTTATAACATATAAACCCCATATTCTTATAAATTATCATTATGCAACAAATTTGTATTATCGACTGATCCGTCGACTGTTAGAGCCAGAAATTGAAGTTCAAAATGATTGGTTTACTATATTTATGTCTCATTCCGAAGCAGTGTGATTGGTTTACGTCTCATTCCGANGCAGTGTGATTGGTTTACGTCTCATTCCGAAGCAGTGTGATTGGTTTTAGCAAGAGTGGCGCAAGGAAGTTCGAGGCGCACAGGGTAAAAATTTTTTCGCTCCCTCCTAGTATCTGCTGTCTAAACGGAACAAGCGCAAAATATTAATTATTGTTATCACTATCATTGGGGTGGCTTTTCGATAATGGAATATACATCTCTTCCAAAATAGAATTTTTGGAACACGGGAAGGAAAAAGCAATCGTCAGTTTAAAAAACCGATGGAAATTGGCATATCGGAATGGCAATACTAGAATTCAAATGAACTCAAAATCCAACACTTCATGCGCCGATTCCTATTTGGGGCTTCGATTAGAGGGTAGAGGCACATCAAAGGATCTGCCTACATTGAGACCTCGCTTTGACGGTAGAAATGAAACTCGAAATCTCCCGCGTAGGGGAAGAGGAAGGGAGGTGGGTAGAATTCTGCGATTTTGAACCTTGTCTCAAAACAAACTTTGGAGCCTCCGCGAATGACGTGCCTCATTTTTCGACTTGAATGGAGGGGAAAAAAACAGCCTTGAGACAAATGGATTGGAATGGAGTACAGATGAATGTCCAGCTTAGCCCCCTAATCTTGTTACGCCACTACTTCTAAACTTTGATAACGAGGAAGAGAGTTGAACTGACACCTTGCTTTCCGAGTTACCAGGTCATAGGAAAGTGAGGATGTTTGTCCTGTGACGATTGGTTTACCAAGCATTAGATCCAATTGCAAGGCAGATCTTCAGACTTAAACACATCGTCGCGAAGCTGGCGCGGTCCACAAATTGTAGCTAGAATTGTACCATTACAGGTTGCAATTTTATGATCAAAATTTATTGCACGAATGCTTTTGGAGCTACTGTAAAAAATGCAGTCGGTAATAATTCTATTTGCAATTCAAATTTCCAAGATGATATTTGTTTTACCAATTATCCCATTATAATAAACTAATAAATCGTGAACACAACTGTGAAGCAATGGCATGTAAATTATGATGTGGTGCACAAATCCTGTGCCCATGACTGCAGTTATAAAAGTCCATTCGAAAAACCAGTTTGGAAACACATGTGATAAATTTACAGAATAAATTATGAAAATTCTCCTGAAGCTCGACTGCCATAAAAAATTAATATTTATTTTTATCGATAAGTGTATATGAAGCATATATTACATGCAGTAATATTTTCAAAGAACAAAATGCTGTTTTTCTTACTTTTATGCAACAACAGACCTGTCCAATGAAAACTCCAATTTATCATTTGATAACCGGATGCGTTAGAATGTAACGTCTTTGCAACAAATAAGAAAAGTTTTGGTTTATCTCCCATTGGCTAGGAATATATACTTACCTTTCCATTGAAAGCTATCGATGTCTACATTCCTACTAAGCTATTGCGAAAACGCCTTCCTTCCGCAAATAATAGTAATAGAAAACCCAGACATGAGGACTATCTATATATAGACTGTTGACTACAACACTTCTTCCGGTTTCACCGGTTCCCTATCTTTCTAGAAACATTTAGTCTCACTTTCATGTATTGCTTCTGAGGGTCAGTTTCTGAGGTTGCTTTCTCTTCCTGCTCAAGTTCAACTCTAAAAGGGTGTTCGGACTTTCTCACCGTGACATACACTTCAACAATAAGTTAGCCAGGTTAAATTCTGATAAATATGAAAGTTGCAATGGATATAATTTTTCCATGTCCAATTTTTCCCTATCATTTTTCAAAGGATAGCCGATGACGTTGGTTCTCTTCCATTTCGATACACTATCGCTCGGTAAGTTAAATTATTTTACAGTTTTCTTCTAATGTATCTCGATTTAGCTTTTGAGATTTAAACAGTATTTAAGGTATTACTGGTTAATTAATATGAAAATTAGACAGAAATTAAGATTTTCTGCTGGAAAGTTGAGAGTAAAAATAAGAGTCGTTCGTAAATGCTGACAAATAGTCGAATTTCTTATACTTAATGTATTGCTGTCAAATACTGGGTCGCGCATTCGGAGCATCGCAGAGGAAAACACACGGTGGTTTTAAGAACGTCCGATTTGGTTGCATTCATTTCAGAACATAAGGAAAGAATGATGCAAAGAAGATTCCAAATTGAGCGGAAAGGGAACCTAATCGAGCAGTTCCCATGAGAACATAATTCATTTGCCGCGATATAATAATCTGATGCATTACTCTGCGAGATGTATAGTAATTATAAGTTTTTAGTGGCATAGAAATGAATTAGATGCTAACGATTCTAATAAACACCCAATCGTCAATTTAATTAATACTTTTAGTGAAGAGTAAGGTAAAGAGCAGCAGGTAGGATTTAATGAAAGTAAGAAATGTGTGTGTGTAAGGTAAAAACTGGCCATTTTATGCCGTATGGTTCTTTTCTTAAGGCTTTTGTTTGTTTGTGTGTGTCATTCGTTTTCACATATTCTGAAATTAATGATTAAGATTTGAGTCGCCCAGAAGCCAATGTGGTTAAGTCCATTTATTGATATTTTCTGATTTTTGTAAATTCTAATGGAATTAATAAAGTTCTTTTTAGTTATTAAAGATTTTAACTATTTGCTTCATTAGAAGAGTTTATATACTTTTGCTGATTAATAAACCAAAAATTAAAAAAAACTAATGTATTGAAAAACATAAATTTTCTGGACTTAACAGTATTGGCTTCTGAACGGTTCATTTGGCAATCTAATGATCATTGGTTTTCTTTCCCTATACTGTTATGAATAGGCTTACTTTAATTCTAACAACCCTGCACTTGAAATGCAGATTAATTTCATTAAATGAATTTCAAAAGAGCCTAAATGTGGTTTGCTGCATAACAACACATAAGAAAAGTAAATGATCCCGCAGAAGATAGAAAAAGATATGAATTTGAACTTATTCTAATCCAATAGTGATGAGTTAATCTATACAAAGATATGTTTTATAATGTCATAATTTATGTCATATTTTAAGTAGCTTTATTAACCTAATCAAGGTTTATTACAACTACTCGTATTTTAGTGCTGCAAACTAGTCAGCATGCTGTCGAAATTTGAACAACACAGACAATTTGTAGAATACCGTAAGTCGTACATTTTAGGGACTAGGAATATTATATGTTTCCTAAAAACACTCGTGGTAGTGAAACCTGTTTTGAGGGTTTTCTAAGGTTTAAAAGAAATTTAATATGGATACTAGAGAAATATGTTCTTGAAAGTTTTCCAGGTGGGAATGAAAGCTATAAATAATTATTCATCTGATGCACAGAACAAATGACAAAGAATGTATTATGCATCAAAGGAACTTTTACCATTCGGCACATTAAAAGCTTTCTTTTTTTTGTCAAATTTGTGTTCTTATTTACAAAGATACCTTTTCTGTACATCATGGTGAATTTTAACACATGTTTGTGTTCTTATGCATGCATTCTTTCGCATATAACTCTAATTTAAAAAATACAATAAATACATTTTTTCATTGGGAATCTACTTCTACTAGTGTTGTTCATGACTAATTTAACTTTTATTTAGAGGCAAATTAACTATAAAACAAAAAAAAAACGTAATACCGGTCGTTAGAAGGTTTTCCCTTCTCGCTTCGGCAGCTCATAAACTAAAACCGGAATGATTCAGAGAAATACTGTTTTACAGAATAAAATAATAAAACTATTTTATTAATCCATCCCTTTTCTAATTCTTTCGCCATTCGATTTCTCGTCCATTTTAATTGTTTTTCTTTTATATTCTAATTGTTTTCTTTTATGTGTTTTAATCATTTTAATTATTAGAGCACGATTTTTTGTTGTTTAACTCTATGGTAATTTGTTGGTTAATTGTAGAACAATATTGTTGATGCAATCACTGGATGCTGCTGCGTTGGGCACGCAAAAAGGTGTATTGTTATCGCTATTGTTTACTACTTCTTCTGTTTCTTCTGTATTTTTCTTTTTTTTGCATTCTATTATCCTTTTTCTAAACTGCATTCAGTTTTGGCATATCAACTTCATTACTCAAGCAACAACAATAAAAGCGGCCAGGTGTCTTGATATTTGCATTTCATTTTCAACCGGTTGACACATTTCTAATACATATACTGCATTAATAATACTGTTATAGAAACTTTAAATTATACGTGAGTTTTCAATTAGTAACCTACTGCATTTTTACTTAGGCTCACACTTTTGAGAAAGCCTTATTTTTTATTTTTAATAATTGAATGCAGTTGCTACATTTTTATAAATCCAAGTACTTTAAATTAATATCATATTAAATGGAAACTTGAATCAAACAGACAGCCTTTCTTAATTGCAATTTTTAAGTCACTCAGGACTTTTCAATGAGTTTGAATGGAAAGTATACGGCATTCGAGAGGCTTTCTTTCCGTTGGTTAACAGTCTTTTACGAATGCAGAAATAAATTTAAAGGATCCATTTTCTCTCGATCTTTTTAATCTACGAAACAATGGGGGTGAAAAGGAGAACCGACAGCTCCCTGTTTAGCAAAAAAAGCCCATTAACAGTCTGAAAGAGAATGATAACGATACTTCACGATACTCCATTTCGGAACACTTAAATATTAACAATGGCTTCGCGTTCTATTTCAGATGAATGGGGAAGCGTTGCCGAATTCCATTAATCAAACTCGGTGTGTGAAGAAGAATGGTTTTATGATATACAAAGTATCGATAACGCATAGGGAGGTAGTATTGTTTCAAATGGCAGTATTCTAAAACAGTGTGTCTGTGGGGATGTGCCATATTAGGTGGTCATGAAACAACAGAAAGGAGAGTGGTTATCAAGTGGAACAGACAGAAAGGAAAACTAATTAATGAAATCAAATGCACTGGTTAAATCGGAGAGGTGTCATTGCAATATCAAGTATTTTCATGGAGATAGTAAATGCAATTCAAAGCGATTTTCAAGGTCAGTTTTCACCAAAAAGTAGTTCAGAACGGAGGGCAAAAGTAACAAAAAATGAATTCCATTTATTTCTCCTTGAACAGAAAAATCTCACATCTTTCATTTCGTACTTCTTGCATTTTCATATACATCTTTCGAATGAAAACCTTTCCCATAATTTAACGAAAAAGCAGTGGTCATTTCAAATGATGCACGATTTAACGAAATAGCTTGGAAGAGTATATGGAATATTAAAATTTGACATTGTATTTCATTCTTTGACATAACGTGTCAAAGAATAGCGAAATGTCATACATTGTCGGTAAAAGATATATTGTAAAAAATGAACTGCTCCATTGAAATAAAAAAAAAACTTAATTGCTTTTGCGTCCAATATTAAGCCTCCATTGTACGGTTGGTTCAAATTTACATCACTACCATTTTTGACTTTTCTTCAATTAAACTGAAATTATTTAATAACTGATTAATGACTTATTAGCATATTTTTTTTACTTGAAAATGGAAAGTTTTTTATGAAAGAAATCTTAATTAAACAATCAGCTTTTAATTCATTAATTTTAATTAACATTTAAGTTCGAAGTTAAATATTTTGATCAATTGCTTACATTCATTTAAACAGAATTTATAAGATTTTTGTTTAAAAATTTTAAAAGCATTGAAATGTAGGATTAAAATGTACAAATTATTGAAATAATTTTGAATAAATATTCTTCATAATCTTGGACTTATTTTTAACAAAGCAGTGAGCAAATTGAATATATTCTAAAGAGACTGAATATATTCTAAAGAAAAGAATCTGAATATATTCTAAATACATACTGATTCAAAGTAAGACAATGATTTAAAAAAAAAAAAATCCTAGCCACACTTGCTTCAATTCGTCAACTTTTGAAATATTTCCCGCTTCCACGAGGCTCATGATAGAGAAAACATCTTAAATTTCTTCTGCTGGTGGGGGAAATTCTGCGTTCTTTTCAGTGTAGAACTTCTACAAGATAAGGACGAAATATGAAGACAAATGTCCCCTAGCACCTGTTAAGAAAAATCAGCGTGACTCAGGCTGTAAATCTTAGGATACAAAGATTCTTTTTACTCCTGTGGAATTTTTCTGCTTCGTTTAGAAATCCTTCGCTGTTTGAAATGGTTTATTTCAGCGATTCGTAAACTATCTCAACTGAAGAGCCTTTTGGATCCCGGAAAATGCAAACAAATACGACTTTATTTACTTTTGAATAATTTTCCACCACCTCTAAAATCTACATAACATGTTGAAATAAACTTTAAATTTTAGAAGCAATTTCCAGGTTACAATATGCCAACATGAATTTCGGTGGATATTTGATTTGGGTATGAAATTAATTACCATGCTGTCCTCCATCTGATGATTTTTAAAATCTACCATAAAATGAAATCCATGATCATGTGAATACCATCGAATTTAAATTTGTCTTTGCAAAGTATCATCAATTATCCAGTATCAAAATCAATCAAGAATCCTTCCTTTTCTAGTTCTGTATTTTATGCTTTAGAAGTGTATCTGAATATAAAATACCAAATTTGGTTAGAGAAGAATTCTAAAAGCAACAACTTTCATATTGCTTTTTTTTGTACACTGTTTTCTATTAACCCTTTCGCGTTCATTGGTTTCACTGTGAAACCACAAATTCCTTGAAAATAAAAAGTCCTAAATTACATATTTATAATCAGTCACACGTCTAAAACCCATTTATGAAATAAATTTAGAAATTTTCAAAACGAAACATGTAGCGAACTTGAAGGGGTTAAGTCTGCTCTTCTTTTTCATTATGCTGCTCAATATAATTTTAAATTAAATCCATTTTAAATAAAATCACGCGCCACCTGCTTTAAGACAGTGGCGGCGATTGGGACTTAGAAGTGAGCTGGGAGGGGGACAAAAAATTTAAAGACAACTAAACGCACCAGGGACTATAGGGGGTAGACAAAAATTTCAAAATTTAACTTCTAAACAATAACCCATTCTTAGTCTTAGTTTTCGTCAAGCGAGTGACTTGTAAATATATAGGGTTCACCATTCAAACCCCACGAAGGGGTATGAGAACAACTTTTAAACGCGGGGGTAAGCATGTAATGTTTACAACAATTTCGAGTGGTCTCTTCATTTTTAGGCATTTCAAGACGCTTCAAGTGTTCGCGGATGTCAGAGGGTTAATTGAAAATCAAATACGAGTGATCACTTATTTGACTTTCCCGAACACCGCTGATGTTTTACAGTTCCTAGTTTTCGGCATCTAAAATGAAATAAAAATTTAACTTCTCCTTCAAATGTGGGGGGAGGGTTGACCGACCCACGACCCTCCATCACTGCTTAAAGACGTCATATTTCTTTACTCGTTTCTCATGTTTTTGTAGACACCATCCATCATATTCCCAAAACAATAGGGTGGCTACAGAAGCTGTGAAAAAAGTTTCCCTGACTTTTCCCTGATTTCCTTGACTAAACTTACAACATTTCCTTGATTTACGGCTAATAATTATATTAGTTTTCTGGCTTAATATACATTATTAAAAATACTTTTACCAGTTATTTAATATGAAAAAATATTTTTACGAAATCTAATTTAAAAAAAACGGAATGAACATCCTAAAGAAACTATTAAAACAGTATATTACATTTCTTATATGTAAAAAATACTGGAAATTTTAACAAAATACTTTGCTTCTAAAACTGCATAAGAATTCTAAGAAACATTAAAACTACTCTTCGCAACACAAGTTTAATTATATTAACAGTACAGGTTATTATGACCTTTGCTCAAAACAGTTCAATAACAGTTCTCTTTACATGAGTACCAGAATAACATGTTGCAGCATAAATATAAAAATAGTATAATTATACGTACCTAATAATATATATTTTCGTAAAGATTTAAACAAGGGAAACTTGCAAAATATTTCTTCAAATCTTTATTCTTTAACAAATCATAAGAAATTAATTGCTCTAATAAAAAAATTATGCTTTTATAAATGAATATCAGTTTTTTAAATTCCATGTATCATTTTAAATAATGCTAGACATAAGATACTAATTTATAGATAATAACTCAAGTAACTATTAATTTCCCTTGATTTTTAGATATTTTTACGAATTTCCCTGACTTTTCCAGATCGATAAAATTCCCTGACTTTTCCCTGATATCCCTGATTTCCAGGTTCTGTCGCCACCCTGAACAACCAGTGGCGGCGGGGGGGGGGGGCAGTCGCCCCCTACTTTTTCCGGGAAAAACTAAATTTTTATTTCTTTTTAGCCGTCTAAAACTGGGAATCTTAAAAAAAGAAACATTCTCCGGGAAAGCTAGCCAATCCTATACTCCCGTACTTTTGAACGTCAGTAAATTTTTTGCTCCCTCACTTTTTCACCCAATCGCCGCTACTGAAAACAACATCATGTTGGCGCATGATAAATCAAACGAAGACAAACAAAAATAAATATGAATTAATAAGCTGTTTAGTAAAATGTAAAAGAAATGGTTGAAATGAGGATGATTTTCTTACTTTTTATCTCACTAATAGTGAAGAATCTAATGGAAAAAATATTCTGAAGTTACTTTCGAAAATCTATACGCGCGATCTCATTTAGGACCGCCTCATATAGTCCACGACAAGGCTTCTTAACTAAGGTTTAGTTTGGTTGTGTTAATGTCCTGCTTTGAAGCAACATGAGAGAGATCTCGAATTCTGAACCGCTGTCAGATGACGAGGACAACGCCTGAGTTGGCACCCCCTTCTCCAAACTTCCGCACAACACAAGCGAGAAGGCGTTTAACCCTCTACGCATGATTTAGCATGCAACAGGCCCCATACAGGCGAATCTTCAGTGAAATCGGTTTCGAACGTAGAACCCTCCGGTCCCGATGCCGAGACCTTACCTCTAGACCACCACGGAACGGACCCGACTTTCGACTTTTTGTCCCGGATTTGTCCCGAATTCGAATTAAATGTCCCAAATTCTTACGGGCTTTACTGAAAAGAAAATAAATGGTTTGTATTAAAATACATTAATTCGATTTAATTTTTTAGCAAATTAAAATAGTTAACTTTAAATGCAATTCAAGTAAAAGTGAATGCTTTCCAAATTATGCTATACTCATAAAGTGACCGTGGCTATACTCATAAAGTGACGTGACCAGCTGTACTGGATTAGCCGGGGCAGTCCTTATATTTGACTGCTTGTCTTTTATTGCAATGCAGTCCTAAATTGAAAAACTGTGCTTATTTGAATTAAAAGCCCAGATCGTCTTGATTTATTCTTATTCGCAAATAGTTCATATTAAAAAAAGATGAACTAGATTTAATTTCTTTTCAAAGTTAGCTTCTTAAGAATTCTTCTTTCCAACTTTTAATATACAAAGTAATAGAAATATAAATTAAAAGGTAAAAAAATTATAAATAAACAGAATATTTAAACAAAAAAACGATAACAATACTTTTTGCGTGCTCAACGCAACAGCATCAAGTGATTGCATCAACAAAAAAATTACAACAATTAATATTTAAAACACATAAAATAGAATTTAGAATGCAAAAGAGATTATTAGAAATGGAAGGAATGGATAAGAAAACGTATGACGAACTTTTTCGAAGAGCACTCGTCATAGGAGTTCTAAAATGGACAAAATTTTCTGTCAAGGGTAAAATTATAAATCAAAAGTATACCCTTTGTGGCCTGAATTTTGTCCAACCGCAGAAACAAACAATACAAAGGATAGAGTCGCCTTAATATGTCCAATGTAGATTAATCAGCCTGAAGGAAAAATATTTATGTTACTTTAACTTTTTCTACTTTTTTTATAATTTTTTTTATAATTAATTATTTTTTGCATCTGAATTTTTTAAATTTATTTTTGGGATTTCGTACAGTCCAGACACCAAAAGGGAGCCCTCATCAGTGCACTGGATTGTGCTCTCAGGTTATAGAGTGTCCATGACCAAAAGCGGAGTCAAACGAATGACCGTCTGGTATTCATAAACCAGGTACGAACACATAAAACGGGCTTTTGTTAAATCCTTCAACATTTTAAGTCGAAATTAAGCCATTAGTCAAAAATGAATCTTCAAAAGTTGAAATTGGCTATGGTCAATTTCAGGTATAATGTGCTAAGTTGAATTTTAATGAACAAGTACTTTTACTGCCAAGGTGCTTGTCATATTCCAACATACATCTGATATATTTAAAAAAAATCTCTGTAATGTGAAATTTCTGAAATAAGTCTTATCGAGTTTTATACCTATTGACAAATAACAAATATTAGGGATGGGGAAACCCTTATGCTTTTTTTTTGTTTCGATTAACCGGTTTTTTCAGTTATTTTTTTGTCCCGGTTATAACCGGTTATTTTTTAAAATCCAATAACAGGGTAAAAAAAAACCGAATCGGAAGATAGGCTCGATTTTGGTTTCGATTAGACTAAAATTTACCAAGTTATGAAGCTTTGAATTTCATCATCTTAGGCCTTTCAATGACAAGCGCTCCCTCGAGGCGTCTGTTGGTTGGAGGATTACTGAAAGAGTCTTTATGAACACATAAATACTGACCAATGGATTGATTTCCTGTAAAAGCAATATTAATAAAAAAAAATTGTCTAGAAACTGTGTTCGTTTTTTTATAAAAAAAAAAAACACCGGTTATTTCAAAAACCGGTTGTGAAAAAAATGAATAACCGAAAAGCGGTTATTTTAGCAAAAACCAGCATTCTTACCAAAAATCCAAAAGCAAAGTCTTTCATTTTAAAATTTGCGCATTAAAATCTCATGATAAACCAGTTAAACATAGGAAGAATTTCGAGCAAAACAATTTTTCTTCATTTCATCCAAGTAGGAAGAGACGAGATAATTTTGTTATTTATTTATAAGTTCATACTTTTAATAAACCACTTAGGTGTTATCTTGCTTACTATCACTCATCGACTTCAGGGCTTTTCAAACTTTTCTTTTTCAAAATCATTCTCTGTCTGAAAAAAGCATTTCGTGGTCCCAATCTCATCAAAAAAATCTGCCATGACTGGAGAGAATTTAAGAAGACAAAGCACGATTAATTACAAATGAAAATACACATTCAAAATAAATATAAATAAATTTTGAACAAATATTATTTAAATAATTAATGTCAAGACGATATTCTTATCAATAATTTTGGTAACAAATCTTTAAAAAGTTGAGTTAGTTTAGACTAGTTAAAGTTCCGTTTTGAAGCAATACAAGGGTTATTTTGGGACGGACCTCGTAAGTTTGAACCGCGGTCAGATGACGAGGACGACATCTGAGATGGCACACTCCTCTCCAAGCTTCTGCACCACACCATCGGGAAAACGTTTGGTCTGCGTCTGATTTAACCGCTTTTTTTTGCTATCTAATAAGATGACTCCTCCTGTTTTGGAAAGGGGCTGTCGTTTCAATAAATCTAAGAAGGCAGAGAATACTTGAGATGCTTATGGATTCTACGTATCAAATTATAAAGCTAATTAATGATTAAATTTTAGTTTATAAGCCTAAAAATGCGATGATTCGATGCACGTCAATATGACGGGCGCGAGACTTAAGGGGTTAACCAGGCCCACGTACACGGCGAATCTTCAGTGGATACGGGTTTTGAACCTGGCACGGTCCGCCCTCCGAAGCCGAGACCTTACCACTAGGACACCGGGGCCTCGTTGAAAAATTAGAGCGAAAAAGATTATGACTTTCTTTCTCTCAAAAAACTATTCTGTTTTGCCCTAACTGACTCTTTGCTTACGATGCCATCATCTATTCCAGAGGTTCCCAACCTGTGGTGCGAGTAACCCCTGCGGGAAGGACCATTTGGGGGTACGCGAACTCGGTAATTGTGGAAACAAGCGAACATACAGGATTAAAAAGGTTGGAGAATTTTGTTTCTCCGAGTGAATACTTGCTATTTATTAACTATACCACTTGAATACTTGATTATTGCGAAGTGTAATTTTTAGCTATCCTTATAAGCTAAAACGAAATAATTACAAAATTGGTTTCATTTTCTTTGGAGTTGGGCTAATACTATTGTAAAAATGGAATAAAATGTAAAATAAAAGATAGGTTCAGCAAATGCTATTAATTCGTGTAATTTCCCTTTCAAACTAAATTAAGCTAACCTTAACATTATTGATAAAACTTCTTTGCATAGACGGATGTTTGGGGGAGGGTTGGATATCATAATAGGGGGGTAAGAGGAAACAAAAAGAATAATCATGGGGTACGCGAGGGGGAAAAGGTCGGGAAACCTTGATCTATTTAAACATAGCTAAAGGAGTACTGTGATGCCACGTCCTTTTTCCTCCTACAAGATGCGCAATGGTTTACAAAATTAAATGGAACAACGCATTTGACGTGTATCCCGTGAACTTTAATTGACTACATTTATTCCCCCGTGTATGGCGATGCATTAAGCCTACTCCTATAATGTAATCTATTAACTGTGTTGAATGATAACGACTCTTTTAGTACGGCTACCGAATTTGGAGTACCTGGACATTTTTTAATGTACAGTGAAAGCGAAGCAATTTTAATGAAAAACAAGTACTAGAAATTTTTTATAATTTATTTATCGTCAGAACACTGTAATTAAGTTGTTGTGAAATACACTTTAAAGTAGCAAAAATAACTAAAAAAAAATTGTGTCATCGGTCCAATTAAGGAAACTGGTTTTCAAGGCTGGTACTTGTGGTCCACCACAAGTTTCCCAAATTGTCCCACCAATTTCTTTCAAAACAATTACAACAAAAATATTTTTTGATTCTCAAATTCACCCCTACAGACAGAACGCCGCCCCATGTCCCCGTGCCTGATGCCATGACAGCCTCCGTACCGGTTGAGTGGACATGGGACAAATTAAAAAGTAGATCAAAAAAGCTAACCGCTCAGAGGGTTAATACATAAAATTTGTGTTCACCTCATGAAAGACAATGGCTAAATAGACACCATCGTCGGATTAAAAGTGAAATTTATATAACCCAGCAAAGATTAGAAAGGAACTTAAACCACACCCTTCTTACCCCTGCAGACAAGGCATATGCCATTTTATGTACTGTATCGCAGTGGCGTAGCGAGGGTAAATGGCGCCCGGGTCGTAATATGATTTTTTCGCCCCCCTCCCCGTCATCACCAGTGACTTACCTTGAGTAAACTGCTCCGGCGCATGGTATTTTTTTTTCGCCCTCTCATCGCATTTGACTTTAAAGTCAACCAGCGGGAGTGGTCTCCCCTAAACTTTCTCGTATACTCCTAACACATGTAGAGAAAACTAGAATAATAAAAGACGTCAAATAAACTTCCGTCGCAAGTAAACCAAAGTTGGAACCACGCGTGGTTTGAAGGATCAAAACAAATTCAAATCCTCTGCTCATTCTTTTGCGCAACAGGACCTGGCGAGACTCCCTAAATGTTTGCTTCCTTACAAAATCACTCCAGAATTTGTTTTTGGCAAACTGCCAAGTTTCGGAGCGCCCCTTCCTTGCACAGGCATTGCCACTAGTAGGCATGCGCAGGGAGTTAGTTTCAAAACTGAACAAGTATGAGATTATACAGACCGACAGACAGTCAACCCTTTGACGGATTTGGCCCAAAATTTTATACGGACCTACATTCATGACGATAAAACTGTGTACCAAATTTTATCCCTTTAGCTATTCAAGTTTTTGAGTTATAGCGTTCGCATGACCGCGGACGTACAGATTGACAGACTTCCCGTTTACAGATTTTGTCCAAAATTTGATAGAAACCTACAAATTATGTTTAAAGACCACATACAAAATTTCATCCCCGTATCTCTAATAGTTTTCGAGTTATCGTGTTCACAGACAGACAGACACACAGACATAATTCCAAAATTGTGTTTTTCGGATTCAGAGAGGTCTAAAACGTGGAGATTCGTCAAAATCTCGAGTTCGAATTTTTTGACGATTACAATACTTTCTCTTTGTATACTTCGTATACGAGAAAGTAAAAAAATGACATAAATGCATCAACGTTTTGTCACTGTGGCCAGTGGCGTAATGCGAGTGAGTGGCGCAAGGCAAAAATACGATTTTTTTTATTCCAATCGTCATTAGTGGCTTAAAAAGCGTAAATAGCGACAAGTGCATGGTATTATTTTTACGCCCCTTCATATTTTGCTTTAAAAATGGCATAAACGCAGTAATGTTTTGACTCCATGGCGACCCTGAAATTGACACCCGG
The DNA here is from genome assembly GCA_013235015.1 of Araneus ventricosus. Lineage (NCBI taxonomy): Eukaryota > Metazoa > Arthropoda > Arachnida > Araneae > Araneidae > Araneus > Araneus ventricosus. Next base: position 32,530 of record BGPR01004931.1, read on the forward strand.
GGCATTTATACCCCCCCTTGCCCTCCTGTCGCTACGCCACTGTTGTATCTCTCTTTCCTTTGTTTCCTCACATATGATACAAACGATGTCCTTTTATTTAATTAATGATGCCCTTTTATGTCCTTTTTTTTGCGTTGGCTTGTTGTACTTCGAATTTATGATGCCCACTAGAGGCGATAACTGCTTTCTGAGCTCTTTCTGTAGTAATAAAAATCCATTATATCAAATAACAATCTCACTGATTTAAACAGCCCAATCTAGGAAACTTTTGGACAACAAAACAAAATCCTTTAACATTATTTTCAAACAATTTTAATAAAATTATTATAGTAAATTGTGGCCAAACAAATTTACTATAGGTGTCTTTTGTTAAAATAATTAATTGACGATGCCTAAATTTAAGCTCTCGTTCTCTAACTGTAACCACGTAGCGCCTTCCCTTAAAAATGATTTCAAATACCGCATTGACATCGTTACAACATAATTTGCTATTTCACAGCTTAAATATTTAACAGGATTGAAGTTATGACCCCGGCCCGATCTAGGAACACAACAGAGAAACTGTTGAATCTACTTCGGGTCAGTGGCGAATCCAGGATTTGGGTCGGGGGGAGGGGGAGGGGGCTGAGGTATAAAAAGTTTTGTATCGTCGTGACGAATGTCAAATATTATGGCTTATGTAAACCAAAACACTTTAACTTTACAGACTTGACTCACCTGACAATAAGAATCATAAAGAACACTACAATACTTTCGATAATTTAACAAAAAAAGCATTGAAATGACTAGCAAAAACATGTTTTTGACCGCGTCAACGCTGCCAATACGAGTGGAATGAGTGCAAAAAGTGAGAAAACTTTGGAGCCTGTCAAAAACCAGGAAGAAATGTTTTCACTTTTTTTAAAGGGAGATTAAGAAAACAAAGCTGTAGTGATTTCACACCCCCCCCCCCCCCCCCCCCCCCCCCCGCGGGGCCCCCCGCAGCCGGATAACCACCCCCTGGATTCGCCACTGGCCCAAATATTTAACAGAATTGAAGTTATGATCCCGGCCCAATCTAGGCGCGCCGGTCCAAATTTGGCGACTCTTCCCGAACACAACAGAGTCATTGTTGAATCTACTTCGGATAAATATTTTATTTCTTAAGAAGAGCGAACAAAGGACTTACCGAACATGCGGAACAGATAGGCAGCCGAAAGGTGAGGCCCTACCTCGGACTCAAACGAATGGAAACGAGGCTCTCTAACGCATCTGTTCTGGGATCAGCCGCGCGGCGCCAGACCGAACGGCGACACAAGACTGAGCGGTGCCGTCATAAAAATCGTTTTCCCTGCCTCTCATTGGCGCGCACGTGTCTGCTCGAGGCCAGGTGTGTTGGAAGGAAACGAACTTGCTGGGAATATTGATCCCTACCTTTCCCTGTGCGTCGTGGAATATGTGCAGAGAAGTGAACTTTACGGGTCTCACAGAGATGGAGGAACTGAAAGTGTTTTTAAGGCTCAAAATTGTTGAAACCACCTCAGCGGCAGTTACAGAAAAAAGAAAAAAAAAAATCACTTTTTTTGTACCTAAGCTTTTTTTACTGCCAGATAAACAAAAAAATGCATAAAAAACATGAAACTACAAAACAAATATATATATGTAGTAATCTCATTTAATTTTACTTTAAATTCTAATATTATATATTTTAAAATCTTAGTACAATATTAATGTGCTCCAAAATCACTTTTCTTAAACTCCAGTTTCGTTTTGTTTTCCGCGTTGGAGGTATATTAAATCTCCCGTTTTGGCTTATTTAATACTATAAGAATATTTTAATCGCTTCCACGCGCACATATAAATCGCGAATTTGGCGTCCTTTTGGCGCCAGACTTTTCCTTAAAACACTTACGTAATTTACTAAAAATAGCTATTCCCTTCACTTTGATCACTTATGTAATTCCTTATTTGTGAAAATGCAGGGATTTTCTGTGATCTTTTCGGCTTGAACTTTGATACGGGATGTACGTACATTCTGTCACTCTCCCATAATAAATAAAAATTGTTTAATAACTCGTCCTGTTCAGTGGCGAATCCAAGATTTCGATCTGGGAGGGGCTGAGGTCATAAAAATTTGGTATCGTCGTGACCTCATGCTTTATGTAAGTCAAAACACTTTAACTTTACTCACCTGACATTAATAAAAACCACAAAGGACACTACAATACTTTCGATAATTTAATAAGAACACAATAAAATAACCAGCCAAAAAATGTTTTCGACCGCGTTAACCCTGCGAGTATGAGTGGAATGACTACAAAAGCGGGAAAATTTTCGGGTCTGTCAAGCCAGAAAGCAATGTTGCCACGCTTTATTTAAAAAAAGAGAGGATAGAGAGAGATTGAGAAAAAACAGGTGTAGTGATTTGAAAAAAATCAAGAATTTTTGGGTTGGCTCTGGGGGAGGGCTGCAGCCCCATAGTAGCCCCCCCGGATTCGCCACTGGGCCTGTTCCTTATTTAACGACTAGAACAAAGAAATATATATATACATCCATTTTCCATATTTAAATATTTTCTAGGATTTATGTTAACCATAAAGTATGTTTCCTAATGTTTACTTCATTTGAAATAGTATTTCTTCGAAAAGTATTAATTTCTTGATTGGTTATTGCTCTTTTTGTATAGAGGTGTCTTTTGTCTTGGTTTCTGTATTTGTTTATTATTGTATATATATATATATCCTTAATCCTTATAATATAATAAATGTGAACGTGTGTCTGTCTGTCTGTTTGTTACGCTTTCACGGCAAAACTACCAAACCGATTTGGATGAAAATTGGCTGAGTTGTAGCTTGAAACCCAAGAACGGATATAGGCTAGGTGAAATCACGTTAAATTAATTATTTTTGACTACAGATTAAAAATAGTTAACAAAGAAAGCCCATTGACTCCGCGATTCGCGATGAAGATTATTTTATTTTTCAATCAACTGTCACGTGATCCTTCAGGAATGCGAAAACATGTGGAATAAATTATTTTTAAAATCAACTATCACGTGATCCTTATTTCCGCTGTAACTTCGGAACAAATTGTCCGATAAAAGTTATTTTTATATCATCTTAAAGTTCATCGATTTTTATTAATTTTTTAAAGCTTAAAAATTTTAATTACGTGCAGACGATTTGGAAATAACACAAAGTTATAGCTACTCTGTTGCTAGGAAACGGTTAAACTTTGAACTAATTTACCTTTATTTCTGAAAATTTTGCTTATCTTTATAAATATCTATAAAATAAGGCAGAAATTACATGTATTTGTCTGTCTGTCTGTGGGTCGGTCGGTCATAAGAACTTCTCCTAAACGGTGAACGGTAGCGACATGAAATTTACACACGACATTCTAGAGCATATTTCTAGGTCAAAGGTGCTATTTTCAACTTTCAGAGTCAATTAGTTCTTAGGATATTTAATTAAATAACGAAAATCAGCTGCTTTTAAGAATAATGATTAGATGCTTTTTGCCAATAACTTCTGAAATATTTATTAGACAACAATTATTTTTATGCCATTTTAAAGACCAGAAAATGATCTTTTTAATGCTATTAATTCCATTGCGATGAAATGTTTTCTCTGATTATTATTAAGGTTTAAAAATATTTTTGTAACGTAATTTCTAACAATACTTTTTATTCTTATAGAAATAAATTCAAAACAAATTACTCTTTCGCGAGCGGGCTTTTGCCGGTGTTAGAGTTAATATAAGAAAATATTGCTTTCTTTGACCATAAACAACAAAGGAGACTTTACATTTTCGGTTTCCTGTTGTCGTAGCATTTACAGCTTTTAATACGGTTACACAGTGATCCAATGACGTTAGTGAATTATTCTCTCGATGTTTTGTTTAATTTTCACGATGAGATATTACAGAATATCCATCTGTAGATACGGTAATGGACATTAACAAGGAACATAATATTCTGTAGAGCTCTTCAACATCTTAGAATTGCCAGGGGCACCTTCCGACAAGCCGAGATTGAATGTCGGTGTGCTAGTACTACTGATACATAACCTCGACATACCGAGACTGCGCAATGGCACACGGTTACAAATTACACACCTATGTCCAAACGTCGTGAAAACTACTGTTATGACTGATATAGGGAGAAGAGAGAGTGTTTTAATTCCACGCCTTCCGATAATACCGAAGGATTTATCATCTCAGTTCAAAAGGTAACAAATCCCTTTAAAAAAATCATTTGCCAGGTTCAGGGCTAGACACTGAAAGTGGCAGGCATACATTTGGAAAAACCATATTTTTCGCATGGGCAACTATATGTGGCGTGTTCACGTGTGTCCAGCCCACACAACCTCTACATCCGTGCAAATAACGTGATATACAAAAGTATATTAGCATAGATAAACAATTTACATAACTATATCAGCATACATGTACAGCACACTCCTGTCAGCCGTCCAAAGAAGTATTATCAACTGTCAGGACTTTTACTTTCCCCTTTCAAAATGCAACAAAAATTTTCGTGAATTAAAAAAAAGAATAATTAAAATTCTTCGCGCACGAAGTCGCGGGTAACAGCTAGTATAAACTAAAATAAAGCTCTCATTCTGTCTCTATATATGATGATTCCCAAGTGGAAAGAGTATCCAGAATTCTAAATTAAACTGACTTGATTCCCATTTTTCAATGTCTTTAATCAGGAGTTATCCATATTCCTATTATGGCAGTTAATATTTCTCTCAGAAACAAACCATGACTGTTATAATTTAGTTTCGTTATAACAACGTAGCGTTTTGAAGCAATGCGGAGGCTATTCTGAAATAGAACTTGTAATTTTGAGCCGCGATCAGATGACGAGGATGACACCCACTTCTCCAAAATTCCGCACAACACCAGGGGAGGACGTTTGATCAGCTACATTTGATTTAGCGTGCAACAGGCCTACATGCACAGTGGATTTTCAGTGGAATCTGGTTTCGAGCCAGGGACCCTTCGACTTCGCAGCTGAGAACTCACCACCAAGACACCGCAGCCATGAGTGCTGTAGATCAGGGGTGGTGCAAGAAGGGGGACCGGGGGCCAAGCACTCCCCCCCCCCGTCGTCGAAAATTTTTGTACGGGTATTCAACTGTAGTTGATAAATAAGAATCTGGCGAAAATTTGAGACCAATTTCATTACACTCGCCCCCCCCGTCGTGCAAACTCTAACGCCATTCCTACTGTAGTTATGGAGCAAAAAATACGCGTCTGAGTCACAACAAGACCACTGCGAAAAGACTGGATATCCGCTCTCGATTTCTTAGAAAAAAGAACTTAACTAAAATACCTTATTATGGAATTTACTTAATCAATATTTTCATAAAAGAATCGCGATGATTTCCGAGCTAAGAGAGGGGCTCTCAGATAATCAAAACAAGTAAAGAAATCGAAGCGACGTTCATGAAAGTACTAATCGGCTCAGTGTGAGAAAAGGTTTATGATATGTATTATATTAATTACAATGCAAATTCTTAATTGTTTTCATCAGCGTTTTCTTTAATTTCATTAACTCTTTTGAGTTTCCTAATCGAGGTGATTTGGTGAAAATCACGAATAATTTTGATGACGTCAGAGTGACCGATGCGCGAGCATGCATCGGTTGTGAGCGGTGTATTAACTTGATTTTAACAGATTAATAATTAATTCATGTCAGATTAATTAATTAAGTTAACAGAGAAAGGTCATAGAGCATAGGTTATAGGTCGAAGTCACATAGAGCTACTTTAGTCACATAGAACAACTTTAGTCACAGAAAGTCACAGTTGAGTAAGGTAAGTAAGTCTACGCCCCTCAATCCCAGCGGCCATTTCGCAGAGACAGCCTCGTGTCGATTTTTTTTTTTGAGGGGTGAGGTCTGGTCCTTTGGAGCTTCTAAAATTTCATTTCATGCTCTTTCCGTGCACATTTTTTAGGAAACATCGATAAATAATTGAAGAAATGTATTAATTTTGCTAATTTTTTTATGGGGAAATCGATTTGACAGACCTCGCATCGTCTCCTAGAAACGAAGTAAATGAATGCGCTTTCAAGCTTGGAAATATTGTAAGAAGTATTATAAACGAAATATGCCGATCTCTAATGAGTACACTTTAAAACTTCAGGTAAATCTTATCTATCTTTATAAAACGATAAGAAAAAATCTGTTACGGTTTTCTGAACGCTTTATACCGAGCTTATATCAAATCTTCCAAATATGAGTTTAGTAACATTCTTTTCAGAATTTACTCAATTTTAATGTGATACTTTTAGAATTTTAAAGTTTGGTGGCTTTTAGAAATTTTACACTAAAAACAGCATGAAATGATACGTATTTTTAGTTATTGCATGTACTTGCGGGCACGTTGACATTCCGCTTGTGAAAATATTAAATACACTATATGATCAAAAGTACCCGGACACTTTGGAATTTTCACATTTTTTAGACCTTCTCCGGAAAAGCTAGACCAACTGCCCTCGAACTTCGACAATTTAAAGAATAAACTCTGACTCACATTTTAAAGTGAAGATTCGGTCGCGAGGACATTTAGAGGACCGACCAGAAATTGACGAAGCAAAATATCTGGCTCACCCCGTTCCACTGAAAGCTGATAATCATTTGCAAATTTCAATGATTTTGCTTAATATGCAAGTTGCTTACATGCATTTTCGCAAAAATAGCAAGTATATTTTGGAAGATATTAAAGGTTTGCTTTTTTATGTTTTTTGCTTATAACACGTGGAGATTTTCACCAAATTATACGAAACTTACAGAAAAAGTGACAATATGTTAGAGAGGCATTGTGTAAAAAGTTGGAACAAATAGTTAATTATTACAATTCCCCCTCTGCAAGGCTCGTACGACAGCAGGGCCCATTGCTGTCGCAGACTCTGCGAAGCTGGAAATGTTTATAAAATAAATTTAAAATTTTGAGAAATTGTTTGTTTAATGATCATGGCTTGAACTTTATATTATCAACAATAACGCACAAGAATTATCAAAATACTTTCAAATGGAATTCAATGTGTAAAAGTATAAATACAAAAACATAAATGCAAAGATATTCACAAAAACATAATAAATTTTCATTTAAATATCAATATTTGTTCAATACTGAGTTTATAAAAATTTAAATTGTTCTTGAAGTACTTCAATAAAATTGTGGTTTGGTTACAAGCTTGTAAAACAGTTCTTTATAAAAGTTCTTTCCATAATTAGTTGTATTACTAAATTCTTAATATGAAAAATATTTGGAAGGTAGATACTCAAGTATACGTAAATGTAAATGTTTTAACGTTGAAATTTTAACGTTCAGAAACAAAATGAAACCTAAAACACAGTCAATGTTTGTTGAAAAATAATAACTTACATTTTATCCCATATTTTAAAAAGTAATTGTTTTTGAACCCTAATTTCATAATTTATTCTACTAGCAGAACGTAGTTATTAGCGAAAATCGCTCTCTCTTTGACTTGAAATCATATTCTCAACTCAAAATTTAAAAAAATTAATGAAATCAGGAAAACAGTTTAAAATAAAACGTGTCCCAGATAGCAAAGAAGGTTGAAGAAAGGTTGCCATTTCACTTTCCATAGGCTGTCCGTGAAGGCATTTCCGCGCAAGCCATTTCGGAAACCATTGCCGCAAGGTTTACACAGGAAAGCTTTTTACGAACTACCTCACCGACAAGGTTTGAACGACAAGTCTGCTAAAGCATTCCCGCGCAAACCGTTTCGGAAACCTTTCTCGCAAAATTGATGTAGGAAAGCTTTTTATGAATCACCTATCCCATCTTGTGTAGCTCCTTTCGGTATAGTGGTTATTCCTTTGCCTTCCATCTCTATGAACGCGGGTTCGATCCCCGGCTCGGAGGAATTTGAAGTTTTGTCACAATCTACAACGAAATCGTACAAGTAAGTTCAATTAAAAATTAGATTAATTAAACTTATTAATTAAGCTTTGATTAATTAAGATTCCTAATTGATTTAATTAAGTTACATTCCAGATAACTCTAAGATGACGTCAGAAGAAGGGGACGAAAAAAGAGGGTTGGATCCCTCTATAGGTGTATGGTTTCGGAGGGGGAAAGGGGGAGTTCTATTTTGCCCGCCGAAGGAGGGCTCTTAATAACCTTTTGAAAGGTCTCAAACAAGCTTGACGAAAACCTGAAACAATCTTGTAATAAAAGCTTGGGGAAATCTTACTAAAAATCTCACAGAAAACCTTGTTTCTTGTTGACTACAGAACCTTTCCACTATCTTGCCGAAAAATTCAACACTTGTCATGGAAACCTTTGTGACAGCCCTTTACCCTTGCTGACGACAAGGTTTCCAAAACCTTTTAGACAAGCTTTCTTTGCTATCTGGGGTAGACGCACCGATTTATTAGCGCAATCTAACTTCCCTTTCAAAGTTCCGCTGGCTAAGTGTCTAAGGCGTCTGGCTATGAAGTTGGTTGTTTGGAGTTCGAATCCGAGGTTTGTCTGCGTACTCTGTTTTTGCTATAGTTTTCAATGAGTTTGACGCAGCAAGCTTGCTTCAAGTTCGACTTGTGGTGACTAACTCGTTTGCAATAACTTGTTTTAAGCTTGCACTCTTGCCGTGTCAAACTTGTTGCAAGCTTTCAGATTTGCAGAGCAAGGTTGCTGCAAACTAAAATTGGTAACTGGGATCATCATAATGAAACATATTATGGACGAGTTTTCTGGTTTGTTTACATGACTGTAATATGAATTTCCGGTAATGCTAAGTCAATGAGTCTTCAAAGCGGAAGTCCAACATACAAGCAGATAAAGTCAAGGTTTTTAATGTAAGTAAACAAACCAGTAAACTCGTCTATAGACTCCTATACATGTACCTCTTGATATGGAAAGTTTATGGATGCTTGATTATGAAAAGGTTTGCGTCCAAATACTCATGAAAATAGAGCAACAACTTTAGGTATAAAAATTAACAACATTTATTAAAACATTAAAAAGTGCTAGTTGGATATTAATGGAACACAAAAAACAGATGAAATTCAGTTAGCTAGCGCATGACATCTTGCCCGCTGCCTCGTGCATCTCTCATGTATTCCGCAGCTAAGTAAGTAGTTTCAAGAGTGACGTCATCGGGAGGAATTCAGGATAGCCACAAGTTGTTCACAGATGTGTAGTCGCTAAATAAGCAGTGCCGGGACGTTCTAAAAGCAGTGCCGGGACGTCCTAAAAGCATTGCCGGGACGTCCTAAAAGCATTGCCAGGCCGTTCTAAAAGCAGTGCTGAGACGCTCTAACCTGGGTGACAAAATCGCGCTGTTTTAAGGAAGTTTTTACTATTTTTCTGATTTATTTCTCGTAAAAAAAGGAAGTGCTGGAACGGCGTACCCCTGCGTTCCGCCTCCACTAAGGGGTCTATTTTGGTACCCCCGGTTGGATTGGGAGACGTCACTTTTCCCGTTGTTAACGTGCGGAAAAAGTGACGTCTCCTAACCCAACCGGGGGGTACCAGAATAGACCCGTAAATCCCTGGTTGTATATGAACGAGTGAATCAATATAGAAGATGCCTTTCAGTTTGAAATGATAGAGAGATGGAAGTTGACAAGAAACACGAAGAATTTGCGATTGTCCGTGAGATATTATTTTGTATTTATTTTAGTTTATTGAGATAATGTGCAAGTATTTTATTTTGCTTATTCTGTGTTCATAAAATTTCCATGCCGAGTATCCACTTCCGGTTTCCCTAGACGATGCATTACTCTGGATATCGGTCCTGAATATGGACCCATAGGAAAAGAAAACTCTTCCATAATTTCAAATTTTTCTTGTTAGAAAGTAAAAACCGTAAAAAGTTAACTATCTTAGAGGGCCTTGCAATAGCGCGTTTGGAGAGTGGCATTGGTTAAAATGAACAAACAAACTAAACGCTATCGAATTTACTGTAAATACCTCAACTCGACTCTCCACAGGTAAGTTTCGGTTTCGTTTCGTACGGAAACTTGGGGATGATTAAAATAATAATGAGAAATAATTCTTTTGTTGATAAGTTAAATTAATAATATTTATGAATGAAATGGAATGAAGGATAAATTTATTTTCCTTCCTTATATATGGATTAAATAGCTTTGCCGAAAACTACTGCAGTACGTATGTTTCCGAATTTTAAAATCGCGTGATATCTTAAATCATAAATTTAGGCTTATAAATGTTAGTTTTTTTTAATGATTTATTTCGACAGTTTTTTACATATAATTTTCGTGTAAGGTCAATATATTTTTAAGAACTTGAATCAAGTTGTGGTTATTTCACTAATAAAAAGAAATATGATGTTAGAATATTTCTTATGGGAGTTGAAAACGTGGGCTGATATAATCGGTATTTGAATTGAGAATTGTTAATTCCATGCCAAAGTACACATCCACAAAAAATTTTAAAATTATTTTTTCATTTATTCTTTCTAAAAAAAAATATTTGCTTAATAACTTCAATTTTAATATTTAAGAGTGAAAACAAAGTTTATGTGTTAGAATTTGACAACAACACAAAGAATCAAAAGTTGTGTTTACCTGCACATGGTGGGAAATGTGTTTTTGTCAACTTTTCTTCTGAATGTTTTCTAATTAAAAGGTAATTAAAATAATCATTTTTTTATTTAAACACATGGATATTTAAATTTTAAAAAGTGTGCCTATTATTCCGTTAAGAGCTTTCTTTTTAAAATAATTTCATTTTATATTTAGGCTTAGTACATGGAGTGCGAGTCACGTAAAAAGATGCTTTTTTTTGTTTGTTTATAATGTTATTTTGATGATTGATTGAAATGTGATGAGATGGGAAGCAACAAAGGCCATTATCCCGTTTATAATGTTAATTTTATAATATCAGCTAGATATTTCCTTCCCCCCCCCCCCCTTTTACATAGATGCTAGGGCTTATATTATAGTAGCATAGTCATTTGGTTTTTAACTGCAATTATTAAATTAAAAAATAATTTATGT
>BGPR01004931.1:48513-102663 GCA_013235015.1 Araneus ventricosus
TCATTTGGTTTTTAACTGCAATTATTAAATTAAAAAATAATTTATGTAGTGTGAGTCACATCAGAATACATTATTACGAACTGCAGTATTATTTTTCATTAATAATATAATTTTTAAGCATATAAGTTTTTAAAACTGTATTCATACTACATATTTTATGCAGATATATACGTGCTTAAGTTTTAAAATATTAATAAATAATTGTCAATATTTATCTAAAAATAAAAATTTCTTCCCAGATCATCCTAGAGAAATATTTTTTGACTCGTCATTCCCTCAAAGTTATTTACACTAACTTAATAAGTAAATATTTATTGTAGAATATAAAATATTGTATACTATAAAAAATTATATTTTATTTTATAAGTACTGATGGCAAAAACACCAGCTGAGAGAAAGGCTGAGCAAAGAAGAAAACCAAAAGAGTGGAAAATTTGAAGAATTTCGTAAATTGGAAATAAACCAACAAAAAATAGCCAGATATAAAAGAAAACATGAAATTACAGCAACAGAAAAAGAAATCAAAAGAAGAAAGAAATGAGAAAATATCGTGAAAAATGCCATTTAAAAAAAAACTATCTAATTCTGTTACAAGCCTATCTAAGCCTTACAAATCAAAGAGTTCTTATGGCAAAAAAAGCCAAACGATCTATTCCTAAAAGTCCCCCCAGAAGAAAATTAATTATGGAAAATTTATGCCAATGATATTTCCCTGACGTAATGTCTCTGAGAAAAACAAAAGCTGCGTCTACTGTGACACCCATTGAGGTATGCGACCTAGGAGAAGAATTTTATTCTTCTGACACATTTTTGTATCAGCTCCAGGTTCTAAAGATGCCAAGATAATCCGTAATTGAGATGGAAAAAGTAGAATACAGAAATGTTACCTTTATTTTACTTTAGGTGAAATTTATCAACAGTTTAAAGAGCAATATCCTGATGTTTCTATTGGGCTTACTCAATTCTGTGATCTCCAACCAGAAGAAATCTGTCTAAGACACGAGACTTTATTAAATTTATGTCTCTACACCATGAGAATATCAAACTGTTATTAAATGCCTGTCATTTTCTTCCTAATAACATTTCAGAATTTATTCAGCTAATTGTATGTTGTAGAAACTCGAAAAACTGCATGTTGCAAAAATGCGAAGACTGCAAAAATTTCATAAAGTTCAAGGACTTTATTTCAGAAAAGTGGCCACAAGATGATACAACTCATGATGTTACATACAAACAGTGGATAAAGGATGAAGCAGATAAATTGACGAGGAAAAAGCTAAGTGGGTCTATTTACATGGATTTCTGTGAAAATTATTCATTTACTTACCAGGATGAAATTTAGTCAGCATATTGGGCTTCAAATTCCTGCAAAATTTTCACAACTATGGGTATACATAAATTGCCAAAGGAAGCTGCTGTCTATTTCCTGTTGTTGTTTCAAATTATATGCAACAAGGTAAGTACGCTGTTGCCACTTTCACTGATGTCATTATTGAAAACATTGAGAAAAGCCATCCTAAACTTAATATGAAAAATGTTATCTACCAATCTGATGGTACTGGAAAACATTTTAAACAAAAATTTTCATTGTGCTTGAGAACTATAATGCATGAAAATTTTCAGTGGCATTTTACTGTTACCAGTCACGGCAAAGGTGCTATAGATGGTCTTGGGGGTACTATTAAATGTAGCGTAAGAGAAGCTACTCGTTCAAGAAATATAGATCCTCTGACAGCTGAAGAATTTGTTGATTGTACAAAAAGGCTATGCCCCAAAATTACGGTGTTGTATGTCTCACAGGAAACTGTTACAAAGGAAAAACAAAAATGAGACAAAATATAGATGCCAAATAATGAAGAAATAAAGACAATTCCGGAAACAAGAAAGAATAATTTTTTTGAGAAAGTTTTTCCGCATATGATAAAGAGCTCGTTGGTTTCAACTGATACTAAAAATTATAAGAGATTTAATTTTATTTCAGGTGCTTCTGAATCTGAAGATCTATCAAGTGGAGAGGAAGTAAATACTTCTATAACCCAAACCTTAAATGTTGGAGACTGTGCATTGGTCCCTTTTGCTGGGAAAAAATTTATAAAACATTTTGCCCAGCAAATTATTGCAAAGTAAGGATTATCAACATTAATAATCAAATTCTTGTGGTTTGATAAAGACACTTTGAAATTTTCTTGGCCAAAATTCAGAAGCTGAAATTGATTTCAGTGATATCTCAAGAAAGAAACTTTCTGAACCAGCATTTGATAAAAGAATGAACTATACTTTTTAAAAAATTAATTTTTATGACTTTAACATGGGATAATGATCCTATATATTATGTTAAAATAAGAGCAATTTGTTTTCTTTACATACTTTTTGTATATGTTACTTGCCAATAAAAATATTTGTATGTAGTGTAGTGCGAGTCACATTCGTCATGTAGTGTGAGTTGCATGCTAAATGTCTTATTATAAATTAATTATGCATTTAATTAATATAATAGTAATCAAAATAGAAACTGCCATTATTATATTTAAAAATCATGTAGAAATATATTTTTTAAAAAATCGATAGAGGAAGAAACAAGAGTTTTTGTGCTTAATGTAAAGTATCACTTCTTTTTTCATGTAGTGTCAGTTGCAGCAGATTTTTACCCATGTATATAGAAAATATATAAATAATATGATGAAATGAAATAGCTGGAATATGTAAATTAAGTGTCCTCAATGATAAAATAAGTGGGTAATTTCATTTTATTGCAATGTCAGTCCTCTTATGGTTATTTTAAGATTAATTTTTTTCTGACTTGTAGTGCGAGTCACGCATGGAATTAGCTGAAGATCAATTTTGGCTAATCCTTTTTTTTTTGCAATTTTTTAGCTATTTGTTTTTTTAGTTCATTTTGTTTATCTTTAAGGTGTAAAACAGCACTGTTTTTTTATATTTTAAAGGTGTATGTTGTAAATCGAATAATTTTCAGAGAATAAATTGCATTCTGATGAAACAGCGAGTGAAATGATAATAAACAGAGAAATTGCTTGCGTAAAATATAATATCTGTACTTGTTTCATGTTATTAAATTTACAAAAGAATTGTGCATTATTACTTTGTGCATTATTGATATAGGTACCTATATTACTTAGTGAAGTTGCAAAAGAAATAATTTTCAAATTTAATTGTGTCTGTTAGCATTTCATACATTATTTTACATTTTTTTTTCTGTTACCGTTTTGCTCTTGATACATAATCTTATTGTAACACAGATAGGTAAAAATTTTGAAAGAATTCATAAGGTAAATGCTCCAGTAGTGGGCCACTTAAGGGTATTTCCTCAATTATCATCTAAACTTTTGAGAAGTTTCACTAATCTATATTTTTTTATGGTTGTTCAAACTTTTATCTAAAATAATAATCATCTGAAATGTCAAAATAATTGTAATATAATTTTTAAAAAATTAAAAACTTAGATCACTCCTATGCACCAGAAGTGGGCATAGCAAACTTTTGATGTACCAGTAGTGGGCATACCAAAAGTGGGCCACCCAGAATTGTCAATTCTTCCAAAGAAAACAGAATAAAATCATTATAGTAATAATAACAATACATTAACATTATTCACTATAAAAAATTTAATGAAAATGGCTTGATATAGGTGAAATCTTTTATTTGTAGATTCTAGTCATATGAGATTTGCATTTTTTCTCTAACAGCCAATTTTTTATTAAAGGTATATGCTAATTATCGATCTTTCATTTTAATTTCCGTTTGGGACATTATGGATATTTTCTTGATATCTTATGTTGAATAAATCTTTTTTTTCTTTTATCATCTTGCCTCTGCAGCCAGAAAAGAGCCCTTTTAAATGGTGATGGAATATTTTTCAATGGTCCAGCAATGCGATAGTTATTATTGTCTGCCTCGTTACAGAGCCTAACTAATTCTTGAATATCAGTCTTTTCCTCAACAGTACTATGAAATATTTATTATTTAAGCAATTGGTCAGAATGTTCCATTAGTATACCAGTAGTGGGCCATTAGTGTATCAGACGTGGGCCATGTGGCCCACTACTGGTTCTGATAAAAATAAAGCAAAGCTAATTAAATAAAAAGACTTTACAACATATAACCTTCTTATTAAACATCACAAAACAGTCTATTTGTGAGAAAGCATGTGCTCCAGTACCGGCCCCCCTAGGCCCACTACTGGAGCATTTAGTAAAACATGGATCCAAAAGTGGGCCACCCTTCATTATCCATAAATTATCAATATTATTTAATTTAAAGATAGTTTATAATACATGCATTATATAATCAAATAATATCAATAACAATTCATTTTAAAAACAAATATAATGTATGCTAAAAAAATAGTTGAATGAAGAGTTGCCTCTTAAGGAAATCACTAAGAATGAGCTAAAAATGCTTCTCTCAGAGATCAACTTCAGCAACAAACTTTCTAGCTCCTAACTAAACAGGAAATAAAGGCCTGTGCCTTTGGTATTTAGTTGATAAGGGTTTCAGCCTACCAGAGGCAGATCTCTTATTTCATTGGAATGTTGGAATTTCTTGTTTTTCAACTTAAAAATTCAAGTGGCCCACTACTGGTACGTGGCCCACTACTGGAGCACTTACCTTAGATGATTCCGAAAATGAATTATTAGTGAAAGTTTTGATATGAAAAAAAATTATTTAAATGAAGAGTTTGTTCAAGCATGCTTGATTCTACTGCAATTTGTTATGCTTAGTATTTTTGTTGGAAGAATATTAGAAATTAATGTATTAATTCAAGTCTGTACACCGTATTTACTTTCAATGAGAAAAACTACTGAATCTGATTTTTTTAAAAATGGCAAAAATGTTTATTTGTTTATTAACTGGGAAATATTAAAAGTAAATATATTAAGATCATGAAGATATATTTTGTTCTCCAGGTAAATTATTTGAACATGTAATAAAGAAATCTGCAAAACTATTTGGAATATTAGTTCTCTATTCCATATTAAAATACAGTAGAGCATCAATTATCCCAAACAATTGAAGACTGGGATGTTCCAATTGATTTTTGGATAACTGGTCATTTATGAAAGAAGTTGTATGTCTCATAGAAGCAATATGAAACAAAGAAACAGTGACATTAAACATAAAACTGTGTATATTTTATATCACACATCTTACAAATACATACCTTATCTAAAGTAGCAATTCATTAAAGTAGGCCTGCAATTTAGGAAAGGAAGTCCAAAATCTTCTTTTGCTTCAGAGTTGAGACTCATTTTTTTTTTTTTTTTTTTTGCCTCTAAATCTTGCACATGTAAATCTTGCAGAATCGCATTCTTCTTATTGTTCTAACCACTTCATAGCCATTTCAAGGCAATGAAAAGCTTCCTTGCTGGCAGACTGGAATGCTTTCGGTTAACTAATATTTGGGTTGATCAGTGTTCAGATAATCAATGTTCTACTACTGTGTTTCAGTTCTTCTCCATTAGGAGGACTTCGGACCAAAATGTCTTTGCAATACTGTCATCACCAAATCCTAGTGATGAATGTTGACACTAAAAGGATTGAGCGAGAGGTCAAGTTCAGAACCCCTTTAATGGAAAAGTACTGATATTTTATAACTGTTAAGTTATAATAATTCTTTATACTATAAAACTTCTCTCAACAGCCACTTTTCTTTGGCACAGAATTTTTGGTTTAGAGACACAGTGTTAAAAAAACCTCTAAGAATGGCCACTCAAACTCGTCCTTTTGAGTAGTGGGGGTTGGTCGCTTGTTCAGCATCAATGAAATACATTCCTTTTGTCTTTCCTTTAACCAGTGTAAAGAGAAAAGTGAACTTCGACCTCTGCCGTGATTGGGCATTCAACAGTTCATTTGTGGCTTTCAAGCATTGATTTGGACTATGACAAAGAAGCTGGTGTGTTATGACCATCAGCAAAAGAAACTTTCATCTCAACAGATTTTTAGAAAAATAGATGATATTATTGCCCATGCCTCAACAGCTACCAAAAGAACAATTGGGGATTTATTTTTCCCAATTATAAAAAAAGGAAAAAAGTTATCTTCGAAAAAGCTGAAAGATCCAAGCAAACTCAAGCTGTATTTTTTAAAAAGAAATTAGCAATTTTTGTATAATTTTTTTTCTTTTGATGATTCTTAAAATTCACTTTGTCAGAAATAACAAATTGGAACTTGTTTAAATACATATTCTGCACTTCGAAATATGAAACCCCTTTAGAGCGGCCACCCCTTTTGAGAGGCCAGTTTTCATTGGAATGGAGGGTAGCCACTGTGGAGAGGTTTTGCTGTAATTTATAAATAATTATTCAGGTGTTTTTTTACTCATTTTTTTTTTATTCTCCTTATTTTGACTTAATCAAAGCTGTTTTATTTTGAAGTTAATGGGTCAATCATCATTAATTAAAGACTTTGTTCTTTTTTTAAAAACCAATATTTGAGATTTGAATGAATTGATGAATAAGAAACTAACTTCCTCAATAAGATCAAAGTGCATTGCATCGTTCAAAATTTTTTTGGCAAAAAAGTAAATGAATGATGTAGTGAATAGACCAATCCTTCATATTTATACAAGAGCCAAGGAATCGTAGGCAGTGAATGCAGTCCTGTATCAATGAATGTATGAAATTAATGTAATTGGTATGAAAGCAGGATGGAGTAATTAATATAAGTTACCTTGTTAATTTTTACTGGCAACTAATTATTTCACATTTACTTGAAGATATATTTAAAGCTAATAAAAATGTTCTTCTGAACTATAAAAATTTAATGATTGATTTCAGATTTATATCTGGGGAAGAGATCAAAGGTCTATTTATTATTTATCTAACTAATCGTGGAAAAAAGACATTATTATGCATTTTATATTTATTTATGTTTTTAGTGTGCGTTATGTATCTTCAATTAATTAATCATATTTTATAGGAGACTATGTCTTCCAAAGATCATGGAAAGAAAAGTTCTGGACAGTTTTTTCAAGGAAAACCACCTGATAAGGGAAAGGGACCACATCCCTCAACCTCCCAATCCAGTAAAAAAGGAGACGGCAAAACATCTGCTAAATCTCAAGGTCATCAAGGGAATAAAGGAAAGCATGAAACCAAAAAACCCCAGATAAATGCCATCCAGCAACAAGGTGGTTTGCATGTAGGAGAGTCTTCAGCACAAAATATTGCCAAATTGCTAAGTGGGTTATCTTCAGGAATTCAAATGAATCAAACTACTAGTAATATTCACATGACACATATATCTGTGAATCTGCAGAGCTCAAGCTCTGCTTTGCATATGAATCAGTTTTTACCAAATTCTGTTCAATTCCCAACTCCGACAAATCGAAATCAAGACATTCCTAAAAAGGGGAATAATCCTAAGAAACCAGATTCCCCAGCTGAGCTTAGAGTCTTTACTGGTAGACAAGAATCTAGCACTGAAAAACGTTCCAATATCTCAGCAGCTCAGAACCGTGGTAGAGGTCAGTTTAATCAGCGAGGCCATAGAGGTTCTCATCCAGTATATAATTCTAACAGTAGCCAAGAGTCTAACTTTGAGAAGCATGCTAATTTCTCTGCACCTCAGAATCGTGGTAGAGGTAATTTAAGTGAACGAGGTCATAGAGGCTCTCATCCAGTATATAATTTTAACAGTAGCCAAGAATCGAACTTTGAGAAACATGCTAATTTTGCGGCACCTCAGAATCGTGGTAGAGGTAATTTAAGTCAGCGAGGTCATAGAGGTTTTAATCCACTTCATAATTCTAATAGAGGCCAGTTTCACCAGCAGCTACATGGTGAGTCAGGAAACTTACACAACTTTGGGCGAGGCCAATATATTAAACCTGCGGGCTTTCATCATGAACAGCAGAATCAAGTTATATCACCTGACAAAACTAGGCTACAAAACCCTGTCCAGTCTCATAAGTTATTTGCCAATAAATTGACACAGAAGTTGCTTATCAATAAACCTGCTTCATCGGAACCATTTTTTTTCAAAACTCAAACAAAGGAAAATGAACCAAGCACCATGAAAAAATCTGTCGATAAAAGCTCTTTGCCAAAAGTTCCACCAAAACCAGCAGCTCAGTATAAATATACAAAAAATTCCAGGCCAAAAAAAACCAAGTCTCAATCAGATTTAAATAATGAAAATCAGCCCACCAAGGGTAAATCTGATGGTTTGAAAAAATCAAGAAATCGAAGGAGAAATAAATTTAAACATGAATGGTCCAGAAAGAAGCAGGAAAATAAAGAAGTTATCCCGATATTCTCATTTGCTCGTAAAACAGTTGTTGAAGAAACAGAACCTAGAAACAATGTTGATTCAGATGAAGATGACAATGCTTCACAATCTCATTGTTCTTCAGATGAGAGTGTTTGGACAGCCATTTCAGATGATGAAGGTGATAACTCTTCAGATGAAAGTGAAGTTACAAGTGAATTTTCTGTTATTTCCAGTGTGAAGGGTAGTGAATTCTCTGAAGATAGAGATTCAGGTATATTTTTTAGGCAGTCTGGAATAATATCTGTTTTCTGGGATATAGAGAATTGCCCAGTACCACGTGAAAAATCTGCTGTTGATTTTGTTAAGCTTGTGAGAACTACACTTTATGAAGGTCGAACTGAAGGGAATTTTAACGTGGTATGTGATGTACAAAATTTGAATACCACTTATGTAGAAGAACTTGAAGCATCTAATGTCACTGTCTTTCATATGAGCAGCACTAATAAAAATGCTGCTGATACTAAATTGAAATCGCTTCTTTTTGAATTTCGTGACTTTTATCAGGAACGAACGGGCTGTTCAGTTGTTTTAATATCTGGGGATTCAGATTTTTCTAGCATTTTGAATACTTTACGTTTTAAGCACCATATTTATATCAGCTTAATTTGCAAGAAAAATGCCAGGCATTCTTTGATAGAAGCTGCTGACAGATGCATCTTCTATGAAGATCTTGTAAAGCAGTTACCAACTCGATCCCGTGCTGATGATACAGAGTACTTAATAACTGTATCAAATTTCCCTAAGAATGCATCTTTGAAGCAACTCAGATCATCTTTAACTTCCAGATTAAAAAGTGTGAATTGTAGAATAAGGAAACCTAATGAATTGTCTGCAGATATAGTTCTTCGTGATGAATGTGCTCGTGAGAGAGCGCTATCTCTACTGAAAAATTTTAAGATTGGTGACTGTGAAATAAAAATGACATGTTCAGAAAGAAGAAAAACTGATATTTCAAATCAATCGGAAAAAACTGCAAAATCAAAACCCAATAAAAAAACGCTTGTAGAAGAGCCAAAGATGGAACCGATTTATAAACAGCATGCAGATACTTCAGATAAAGAAACTGTCCCTGGCAGTAAGGGTGCAGCATTGTGCATCTGTGTTGGCATAAGATTGGGAGATGTTACACATTGGAAAAATGAACTTGAAAAACTATGGGGCACATCAGATTTTAATCTTCATTGGGAAGGAGAATCCGGCTATTTCTTAGCAAATTTCAAAAGCTTAAGTAAAGCCCAAAAAGCCAAAAAAATTCTTCAAAAATCGCAATCAAATGAGCCATCTTCTCCTAAATTTTTAAAGTTAATCAAACAAGATGACATTTTAAGTAATTTTAATCTTCCTAGCAGCATCCAGGATATCAATAAAAAGAAAATTGAAGAGCACATAAAAATAATTGAATCCAAGAAAGAAATTTGTTTGAATAAGCATAAACAAACTGTAGAAGACCAAAAAGCATCAAGTAAATCTTCAGTTCCTGGAGCAAATGAAGCTGTAATAGCAAAATTAAATGAATTGAATGACCAGAAAGTTACTTTCCTGAACTACGCCCAGAATGCTATTACTAAAATAAACAATTTAGATTTAACATCTGAAACTATTGATAAAACTTTAGCTGATCTTGTACATGATTATTCCAGAGAATGTAACTGCCTGACAACTGGTTTGCCAATTTATGCAAAGAAAAATATCATCCTGAAGAAAATCAAGAAACACCAAGTTGTAGTTATTCGAGCTGAAACTGGTTCTGGAAAGAGTACTCAGCTTACACAATATTTATGGCGTGAAAAAGATCCCACACATAAAAACTTGATAATTTGTACCCAGCCTCGTAAAATTGCTGCTATTAGCCTTGCTAAGCACGTTAGTACTCAAATTGGTTGTGCTTTAGGTGATATTGTTGGTTATCAAATTGGAGCAGCAGTTAGAAGATCTGCCAATACAGAAGTTTTGTATGTTACTGATTTTACCATGTTAAAAATGATGGTTAATAATGATTTAAAGGAAGTTTCTCACATAATTGTTGATGAGGCACATGAGAGAACTGTTTATACTGATCTATTGTTGGGAATGATCAAGAAGTCCCTTGCTACTCAACCTGACTTAAAATTGATCATAACATCAGCTACTATTGACACCACTATTTTCAAGAATTATTTTGGAATCACAGATGATTCAATACTTGAAGTGTCTGGAAGAACATTCCCAATTGAAGACATTTGGTTAGATGATGATGTAGCTTTGGGATGGGATTATTTCAAGAAAACTGTTGATACTGTTTGCTCTATTTTAGGCCAAGAAGCGGGTGATGTACTAGCTTTCGTAACAACTCCTCTTGAAACTGAAAAGGCAATTAAAGATCTCAGTGCAAAACTCGATTCAAAATTAGCTCAGCGTGTTAAGATTTTCCAATTGCATGGAAAGTTAGATGTACAAGAACAGCAAAAAATATTTGAACGGACACCAAATGGTATGCAAAAAGTGGTTTTTGCTACAAATTGTGCTGAAACTTCTGTGACTATACCAGGAATAAAATTCGTTGTTGATTGTGGGATGGTTAAGGAATCCCAGTTCGATGTTATTAGAAATATGAATATTATGTCTGTTAATTTTGTTAGTCAGAGCTCGGCTGAACAGCGTAGAGGTCGAGCCGGTAGAACACAAGTTGGCAAGTGTTATCGTTTATACAGTAAAGCAAATTACGAAAAAATGAATAAAATCACAGAACCAGAAATTTTGCGAGTCAATTTAGGTCAGGCATTGCTTAGATTAATGAAATTGGGCATAAATGATCCATTGCAGTTTGATTTTGTGCAGTCTCCTCCTCAAGAAGTTTTGCGTTCAAGCATGCAACAACTTCTAGATTTAAATGCAGTGAATTTATTTGATATGTCTCTTTCAGAGCTGGGAGAACACATGTCTTGTTTACCATTGGAGCCTCGACTAAGCTTTCTGGTTTTAACAGGAATTGATCTAAATATTGGTTTTGAAGCAATTGTTTTGGCATCCCTAGTGACTGTTTCAAGAAACATATTTTTTCGAACGGCAGAAAATAAATCAGAAGCCGATAGCAAAAAAATGAGGTTCTGCCAAAGTGAAAGTGATTTTCTTACTTTCTTGCATGTTTATAAAGAGTGGGTTACAGTTCCTAAACAGTTGAAATCTAAGTGGTGTGTCTTGAATTGTATCAATGCTCGATCTCTTCGAACTGCACATGACTTGGTTAATGAAATCATTCATATTCTTCAAAATGAAATTAATATGAAAATTTCTAGCAAATTTTGCGAAGAGCCTGAACAAGATTCTTTACTTAAACTTATATTTCGCAGTTTTCATCAAAATTTATGTATATTTTCAGGGCACTACAGACTTGGTTATAGATCATTTGGAGTTTCTGGTGACTTGTTGATTCACCCTTCATCGTCACTGTACACGTATGGTCGTTGGAGACCTGAGTTTCTTGTTTATGATACAATTCTTAGAACTGACCAAACATATCTAATAAATGTGAGCCCTGTATCTAAAGAAATAATTTTAGAGTGTATGGATACATATGGCTTAAATGTAAACTTAGCTGGCCTAGAAACTTTACCCTTAACAACATATGGAATATCTCCCATTGGTAAAATTATTCTTCTTCGCGATATTATGGGGAAGCGTGGCATTCAAAGAAGAATACTTGAAGATCAGATAAAAAAAGCGATTGGAAGTGAAAATACAATTATGGATGTAGATGTCGAGAAAGGTGAGGTAAAGGTTTATGGACCACAGGATAAATTTGATGAAATAGCTGCTATCCTTTGTCCTTTGATTGAGAAAGCCCAAGAAAGGCTTGCAGTGGAAGAAAAAGAAGTGTTTTTGTATCCAGAATTATGCACTATAATATCTGCTGGAATATCTGTGAAAGATGTTGTATTTCCTGGGGAGTTTAGGGACTTAAAAGTGATACCAACAACTGATGTTGATGTTCCTTCTGTAGTAGAAAAATTAGAAACATGTGGACAGATATCTGCTGTTCGTGAATGGAAAAATTATTTCAAAGTTACTTTTGCCAGTCCACTTGATGCTAAATTAGCATTAAATACATATTCAAATGAAAAAGAGTTTACATTGCAGAAAATTGTGAGTTTTAACAGTGGTGACAATAGAATTAATCAGTATAAAGTATATGTTTCATTCCTTAGAAGAGAATGCACTGGGGAAGCATTTGTTACTACTGATCCACCTACTGTAGTTCCTGGAAATTTATTTTATCGTGATAGAATATTGATGGCATCAAATAGCAAAAAAACATTGGATATAAGAATAGTTGGTTTACCACCAAACACTGACCGGCATGATTTTGAGAAATTTATTAGTTCAAAACTCTCTCCTGAAAATAAACTGAAAAAATGCATTGTTGTCAGGAGAAAGGTATATGATAGCACTCCAGCAGAACTGCAAAGTGTTAAATTGAAGTTGTGCCAAATATTCTCTGAATTTTCTTCTCAAGACAAGTTTACTGTCGACCTAAAAAAACCCACAAGTAAAGATTTTAGATGGAATGCTTGCATATTTTTTCAGAATCCTTGTGATGGAGAAACTGCTGTGAATGTTCTAAAAAACCGCTCCTACATTGATGGTGTGGTGGATATACAAATGAAACCATCATTGCAATCAAATCTGTATTGCAAACGTGAAGTATTCACAGCTGTTGAAGAACAAGTCACTGAAGCTTTGAATTTTTTTAAAGATAACGCAAAACCTGGTTGCATATTAGAAATAAATGCTGTTCCAAGTGGAGAAAATAATGTTCAAATAAAAATAACTAGTAATAATATATCTGACATCTCGGATGCAAGAAAGGCCATTTTAAACTTTTTATTAGGTGATCAGATTGAATGCAATGGCAAACCTACTTTGGAGAAGTTATTTTCTAAATTTGGGCGAGAACACATAAAAAAAATTGCTGAAGCCAAATCGAAATGCTATGTGGAAATAAATGTGCATAAAAAAGTTATAACAATTTTTGGAAATACTTCAGCATGCAATTCAGTGAAGCTAGAAATAAATGAATTTTTAAGTCAGTTGGCCGATGAAAACTTGGAAGAAATTATTCTTATGTCCAAAAATGAGAAGCCAGGTATACTCAGAGTATTGCTTAGTACATATGGTCATGACCTGGAAGGACTGAAAGGAGCTTGTGGTTTAACTAATATTGAAATTGATTCACGTCGACATGTACTGACAGTTCGAGGTAGCAACACTGCTGTTACAGCTGTAAGTACTTTTTAAAAATATTTTTTGCTTTACAAAGACTTTATAAACTCGGTTTTCTTAAACTTTGGGTTCCCATCTTCTGTTGCGGTTGCATAGAGCAATAATGAAGCTTTGTGAACTTATACCAAACATATTTTTGTACTTATTTTCAAATTTTGAGGTCATATCAAAAGTGATGGATAAAAATGAAGGCATGAACATGTTTTCTGTTAAAAGAGGGATTGTAAGGGAAATACTTTAAAAGTAAACATGGTGCCTGTTAGAACCTAAATATTCTTTTTAAGATGAATAAACTGTTCATTTTGACATGTAATCAAACCTTTGCAATCTGAAGGAATATTTTGTCTATTTATTTTTAAGAAAATGTACAAATAAACTGAATAATCTGCTGTAGAGCTAAACATTAAGAACAGAAAATGGCAGTATGGTTACTTGGTTACCTGCAGTTTTTCTTGTTAAAAAATATTTATATTTTGATATTTCATTGCTATAGTCTTTTGATTGTGATAAAGAAAATAATTAATACATTTTTTTTAATTTATAGTGCCAAGGTATTATTGAAGGTATCAAAACAAAATTAGAGAATGTAATTTATGAAGAAGATTCTGAGCTTTGCCCTGTGTGCTTTGATAAAGTTTCTGATCAGTCCCATCGATTGGAATTTTGTGGACATGCTTATTGCAAAGAATGTGTCTTGCATTGGTTTCAAACTGCCAGTGACTTTCCTTTATGCTGCCTTGTAAGTATAATATTTTTTAACTCGTGCTTTTCTTACAGAATTGAATTTGAATTTCATTCTGATAGTTGATAAGTTGCTTCTAAATATGTGTTTTTTCAAAAATCGTCAAATGAGAAATTACCATAGTTCTCTCCAACAATACTCAAAGCACCATATATATAATGCATACTTTTCTTCTTTCTGTTAACAGGCATTGCTGTTTCTAAATCGTCAATTTCCAGCATTAAGTTTTTGGTCATTTTCAATATGAAATTGCATTAGATTGTTTCAATTCCAAAGCCGTGTTGTGAAAGTTATGATATGTTTTGATCTGTTCTTTCAATTTCATTGAAACTGAATCTACATACTCCATTCTGTCAATAATCACTCTGATATATTGCTGAATATGACGTTTTGTTGTTTATTAGTGTAAAGACAAGCTCTGACTAATATGCTTGTCACTCAAGTGACATACAAAGGGTGACAGCTTACAAGTATTGGGATACTCAAAGGCTAAGTAGTATGTATAATATAGGGGAGAGTTGCTGAATTGGATCTGGCACCAAGATTGGATTGGTGTCGTAACTTCAATTTTATTAAATATTTAGGCTGTAAAATTGGCAAATTCTGTTGTAACAAGTAAACGTGATATGTGAAATCATATTTAAGAGCAATTGTTACATGGTTACAGTTACAGAGCGAGTGTTTAGATTTAGATCTACAGAAAGTGTAGTCTGTGCATAGATGCCAGAAAAATGAAGCCAGAAGTACTGGGCCCGGGTTGTTTGGTAAAGAGTTAATCTTGTTTCTGTGTAATTCTTCCTTGTTATTGCAAATTTTATGTTAATCATTGATATGAATATTATTTCTATCTTCTTGAGTATTTGTTGTATAACTGGACATTGATGTGGATGGTAGTTGAAGTATTATGAAATTTAAAATAAACCTGCAAAACTTGTCAGATTCATCTATGTCTGTTTCTTGGCACTCCTTGCATTTAAATGATCAGATTCATGGCTTTTCTTTTCCATGCAATATTTCTGAAATCTTAAGTTAAAACTGAATTAAAAATTGAAGCATGCATCTGACAGCAGAAACTCGCAATACTTACGAATTTCTGTTGACAGAAATAATTTGTAAATTTATATAAGACAATCCCATCCATGACCTATGGTTGGATATGCCTGAAAATTAAATCATGACAGCAAGCACTAGTGGAATGCCAAAATAAATATAGAAAGATGCTAATGTTATATCTTAACCTCTTTCTCTCTAACACATACTTATACAGTCAGAATCTCACAGCAAGCACTAGTGGAATGCCAAAATAAATATAGAAAGATGCTAATGTTATATCTTAACCTCTTTCTCTCTAACACATACTTATACAGTCAGAATCTCATGTCTAAGGGGAGGGTCACTTACCATCAGGCGAACTGAGATGGCCAATCCTTCAATGGTAACAGGACATTAATTTAACTAATAAAACCAAAACACATATACTGAGATAATATATTTTTGACTTCGTAAGTCATGTTGCATGTATTTCATTATTATTTTTATGGTACAACAATTGATAAACATGGTCAGATTCTAGGTAGCCTTGCTTGTTGACACTGTTCTATACTTGAATACATGCTCAATACATGCTATTCATTTATTTTTTAATGAATATCATAGGAACAGGAATGAGATTCTTCCGCTTTTTCGCGAATTTTCGCTTTTTTTTGTTATTTAGGAGAAATTCCGTTTTTTTTTAAATCTTTTTTTCAACTCAAAATTCCAGTTTTTTTTTCGGATTTCCGATTTTTTTCCCCCCTTCATAAATTTACTTTTTCTTCCGAAAATTCCGCTTTTGCACAAAGAAAAGAAACCTTCCTATCTTACATTTTCGAAAGAAAATTCTGGGAAAATATGCTCAACAGTGCGACTTAACTCCACAGGCTAGGAAACTAGCTGATTCATCTTCTACTGATGAATCAACATTATATCAGCAAGCTCTACAAGGATGAACATTCCAATATTCAGTACGATTCAAAGTATTAAGTACCACCTTTTTGCAGAAAACAAAACCCCTATGGCATATTTTGCAAATATATATATTTTGCATGAACATGTTGAAAAAAACTTAAGGTCATCTTGTAGGGTGTGCCAAGATGAAAAAATAAAAAAAATGGAACAAAAAAAAATAAATAAACTACATTAAAAAAAGAAAAAGTCATGTCAAAAGAGGTAGCTAAAAAGCTGTGTGCAAATGCAGCAAAAAAGCAGAGAATAAGTCATAAAAAAAATCTTCTCAAAATAAAACCGATGATTTACCTAGGCATTCTAGAGATAATGTAGTCCCGACAACTATGCCAGTAATTAAACAGAGAGATTCTGATGAAGACTGTGCAAAAACTTTAGCCTCTACTGAAAATAAACTTGCAGAGGATGCAAACACATCCTTTATTGAAGAAAAAACTGTCAAAGGTAGAAGCCTTCCAAAACAAGGGGTGAAGCATGTTAATGGAGATCTGTTACCAACAAAAGCCTCACAAATAGAAAAACAAAAGAAAACCACTTATTTAACAATTAAGGTAATGTTTCAAAGGGGTTTCAAATAACAATAATGCTAAATGAATCTGTCATTGTAACTGTACAATCTCTCAACGCCTCTCACTTCATAAGGTGCAAAATCATTGTGCTGCTACTTTTACGAAAATGTATAAAAATAAAAGAAATGAAACAGAATTCAGTATATGATACTTTATTATAATTTATAAAGAGCTAATACACTTTACACAATTGCATGAAGCAAAAGAAATTATTTGTCCTTATTTTTATTTATTTTTTGAGCTAACTTTTATCAAAAGGCTATTAAATATAATTCTTCTCAGACTTCTGTTGGGTGTATGTTGAATCTCGGTGATGTACAGGTGGTAAATGTTTTAATGTCTAATTTTGTATTTTCTGATGCACCCGATGATGTGTTAAACTTGTTTGTTAATTTTTTATGTGAATGATTTAATAATAATTTAATATTTTTCTTATTTATATGTACTGAATTATAAATAATTAAGTTATTAATTATTATAGTGTAATATTTTCATGTTGCATGTTTTGATGTTTTACTTCATTCGCGTATAAATTATGGTACAAATTTTTTGCTCGTGTATGATTTCAGTCTTTTTGCTATTTTGCCAATCTCATACCTGTAGGAAACACAGATTAATGAATAAACCTTTAAAAAGTTAAATTTCTTTTCACTTCAGTGGTATTGTTTTAGTTATTGAACAAATGAAAACTTTTATTTATTATTAATATAGGAACTTTTATTTATTGATTTTGCAAACAGACATGTGAATCCGCTGTTGTTTTGGAAGACATTCAGTGGGCAGCTAAGGAAGTGAAATTGTTTGATCAAGAAATATTCAAAAAATCTTTAGCTGCATTTGTTGAAAGTAGAGAAGATGTGAGCTATTGTCCAAGTCCCGACTGTCCCATGATCTTCAGAATTAGTAATGATGGAATAGTGTTTCAGTGCCCTGTATGCAACAACTCTATCTGCACACAGTAAGTTTTCTTTTTTATTGACATATTTAATTACACACTGAGGATTATATTGGTATTCTGGTATTGATTTTATATACCTTTCTGTTTTATTTCTGAAAGTAATTTTTTCCCCTGTAGCCTTAGTCTAGCTTTAAAATTGAATGTTAATCTTACATATTGAATTTCGATGAAATGCTAAACTGGTCTTTAGTACAGTAAAAGCTTAACGGCATGCTCGGGAAACGCCGATTTCCGGATACCTGAAAAGTCTGGATAGTTGAGTGTGATGGGGAAAATGGTCGGCCAAATAATTTGTCATTTTGAAATGTGCATTAAATACAATTTTAAAAAATACCTCTGTATCTTCCATAACATTGTATTTACAAAACATATTATGAAGATCTTAATTTAATATTGATGATAAAAAAAAAAGTATACGTAATCATAAAAAAAGTATACGTAAAAAATCGCAAGGGTTATTCTCCCGCACATGATATTACGTAATCGGAATCAACATCTGCCGATATTCAGAGAGTAAATAAATAAAGGGGAAAAAAAGAGACTTACCAATCTGGAGTAACCCTCATGAGCTTTTTTTTTTACCGATTCTATCCCTTTACCTTTTTTTTTTGTTGTCGATTTCGTTTTTAGGTCTCGTTTTTCAGCGAAACTTGAGGACCTTTTATTTATTTATTTTTTTGGTTCTCACTTTTGCTTTTGAAACCCCCCCCCCCATAAAACAAGTCTGTGTATGTCACAGTACTGTATATATATTTTTTCCTTCTATGCCCCTCCGTGCACAGCGGACGTTACATTCCAGAAGTAAATTGTCCGCTTGAATGGAACGGCGCTGGTGCGCAGATGTAAAATTTTTTGAAAAGCTCATTTTCTAATTTTTCCGGTTAGTTGTGCTTTCCGGATACTTGAATGCCGGATAATCGGGCATTTATTGTAACATTTTTATGATGCAAGATAAATTGAAAATAGTTATGGTAAGTTTCAATTAATGAGGAAGCATTTATCATCAGGTATAAATTTTGGTGCCCAATGTAGCCATTAATAGAAGTGAGAATGATATAATATGAAAGGTTGCCAAAATTATAAAAGTAATTTTTTACCAACTTTGCAATGTAAGATTTCTATATTTTGCACACTGAGCATATTTGGATTACTGATCCACTTACAGAAAAATAGCTATATGTTTTAATATAACCTATTATTTAGTATGTTATGTTGAAAATAGTAAATGGTATAACTGCAGTGTAGTTGTAAATTAAATAGTGCAGAACGCTCTAACATGGGTGACAAAGATTGAGCTGTTTCAAGGAGATTCTTACAAACAGTGCTAGAACAGTGTTCTGGCTCCACTACACACCTGAACTTAACCATCATATACCTATTAATTCTGTAAGCAGTGGATCTCACATTCCCCCCCCCCCAAAAAAAAAATAAGCACATCTCAGTCTTTAAAGGTTTATTTAATGCTGTCATTCACTTTGAAGACAATATTGTTACCAGGAGCATCGGGCATCATAACTTGTCTCTTGGGGAGGTACCTTCTTTGTCCCCATATATACACTACCTTGCAAAGCTAAATTTACAGTCTTTAACCAGTCAATGTACAATATTGCACATCTATAATATGCACAGATTTTGCTCCCTAAAATTACAAAATAAATACGTTAGCTTATTAATAAAGTTAAATCAAAAATGTATGGAAACAAAGAGAGTGGAAATAGTCTTCAAATTTTGATAACATGAACTGTTTTGTTAGAATCGTTGAAAAAATATACTTTCAAAAGAATGAGAAAAACAAGATTAGATGGAACTAAACAGGAAAAAACAACTCTCAATATGGAACTATTATCCTATTGCTCTTATTTATGCAAATTATTTACAGAAATCCTTGCTTTCATCAGTATTAATAAAATTGCAATTAAATGTTTTGCCTTTTCCAAAGTGATTGAAATGTTTTAATGGTATCAAACTTGCCAAAACATTGAGACCATTGAAATTGCCACCATCTTGAAACTGAATAAAAAAATGAATAAAAATTCTTACATATACTTAGTTTTTTATTACCTTGGAGAACCTTCACGGCAAATTCGAAGAAAATCGAACAACGGAATTGGTCATAACTGCGTAACAAACAAATTTACAAGCAGATGAATTGCTTGAATGGTCGAGTTGAAGCAAAGACTTTGCTTGGTCTAAAAGGTTTATATGAGCTATAGCAGCATAAAAATTTATTTTGTTTTGGAAATTATGTTATGAAAGAGGAATGAATCAAAAATAAAATCGGTATTTTCTCCATATACATGATAACTCAGTTCTACGTTCCTCACTTTGGGATAAATCCTTTGCTCAGTGATTATTTTTAAAGCTGGCCAATAGTGAATATTGGTCATTCTGAATATTGCAAGAAAGATTTCTTCTCAAGTGTACAGTAACATCACATCAGTAACTACTTCCAGACATTTAAATATTTTACATGTGAATTTTCTAGAATTCCTGAATCTGGCTGGCTAATATTTGTGAAATTAAGGCACCAAATTTCATGGAATTTTGCTTTAAACGGGCTCTTTCATTTGGATGCCATTAGGTACCAGTTCTAAACTTAACATTTTGCATGCAATGTGCCCATCGGTGATCATTTTCAGTTTCTTAATTCGGGTGGTATGACCACTGGTGGACATTAGCATCTGTTATTTTTAGCACCATGTGCTCATCTGTGGACATGTTTTATATTGGTTTTGCGTGTGATAACCGATTATTTGGTTTCAGGGCACATCATACCTTGATGCGGTTATTTATTTGGACCACGTGACCACAAAAGAAAAAGTCGATAAACAGACATAAAGTGAAAAAATTATATATATAAACCAACAAGAGAATAATCATAAAAAATCATTTAACAAAAATTGGTCCCACAGGTGAGATTTATGCAATCAGTGCAGCGCTTAGCGTGCTAAAAATAGTTTTCAAAGATTTTAAGTGCCAATTTGTAGATCCCCACTGATTTGAATACAAACCTTCTTCAAAACTCAATTAACTTTTTTTTCCTGCTTTTATGATGATACAATATAATTAAAGTTTGCTTATAAACAGGGACTTTTCCCATTGTGTAAATTTAATATATTTATTTTATTTTGCATTTATATTTAAATCTATCAACAATCTTCTGCAATTTTACATAAATGATTTCGATCTTCAAATAAACTGGGAGGAAAAACTGAGGCAGAAAACTAAATTCTCTGCGTCATTTTTTCACTACCCAGATATTTTGCGCAAAGGAAAAAGTAACCACTCAAACCGAATACTGCCTGCACACATGCACAATTACAGAGTGCAGTCCTTCCCTACCCTGTTTTTAAGCTGAAAAGGTATTATTGGTGTCTGATAAATCTTGAATAAGCTGGCTCCTTCATGAACTTCAAAGTATAACTCTTAAAACGTTATTGTTTTTAATTCAGTTTCATAATTTATGGGTTATGAAGAGGCATATTCTCAGCTTAAAGGTAAGAGGATCACTTGTTAAAGTCCAGATTCTATTGAAGATTTGCTAGTAGTCTTAGTGTGCGAAATTTAATTGCATATTCATCATATGTCCAAATTTTTGCATTACAAGCTCTCAGCAAAAGAAATTTAGTTTTAAAAATAGAACTATCAGTTAGAAATATATTGCTTATTTATAAGCCACAATTTTCCTATAATTTGTACAAATAATTTATTTTGCAATTTCTTTCAATCTAACTTAGTTTTATTTAAATTTTATTTCTGAATAAGTGAAGATTTTTCTACTTCATCTATAATTTTTGCAAATAAAAAAGTATATTATTAATTTTTCTTATAGATGTAAAGAATTGTTTCATTATGGAATGAGTTGTAGCTTGAACAAACTTTGTAAAGGAGATGAAGACTATAGTTTAAAGGTAAATATAAATTCCATGTTAGGTATTGCTTACAAGTTCATTGTTTTTTTGCTTCCTTGATATTCATCTCTGCTAATAATAAAGGAGAATGTGTGTGTAGATGCTCTACAGGGCAGACCTCTGGACTTTAAGAGCTATGAAATTTGACATGAGCATTCTTTGAAAGGTGGAAATGTGCACCTCCGAGCCGTTTTTTGAAATTTTAATCAATTACAAAATAAGCGAAATTTTGGCGTTTTTCCTTAATAACTTTCGAGAATATTACAACACAAAATTTATTTTTGCACTATCTGAAAGTGCAGAAAATTATCTTTTCAATGATATCAATAAAGTTGTCGTATGATTTTTTCTCTAATTTTAATAACCTTTTAAAATATTTTTTGTCATAATTTACAACAATATTTTTCATTGTTGCAAGGCATTTCAAACCGTTTTCATTGTTTAAACAAATATTTAATTGCTTGTTTCTCTTCCATTGTTTAAAACTTAGAAAAAAATATCCTTTGGATTTTATTTTCTTCTTTTATTTGATCAATTTTTCTGTAAAATCTGTAAATGAAGTCCTCAAGGTGGTAAGTATATAATGAAATAATCCAGTAAACTGAAAGATTATCTTTGCTATATTTTAATTCTTTTTATCAACGTGTTTTAAGCCAATTAGCATGCTACTGGACGTAAGATGTACCGTGCCAATTTAATGTTGAAATCAAATGCTTAGTGTATGTTAATGTAGACAAGGAACAGAACAAGAGCAAGGGCTACGAAAAGGATGCGGGTTAAATGTCTTTAGCAATTTGAATTATAAAATTACTTTGTTAAGGGAACCATGAATATAAAATTATGCATAAGTGATTCAGTTGAAATTTTATTTCCGGCGATCAAACTGGTCACCAAAGGTGGGTAGTCTCTACTAATAATAAAGGAGAATGTATATGTTGCACCTCTACAGGGCAGACTGAGGGACTTGGAGCTACAAAATTTGGCACAAACATACTTTGGAGGGTGGGAATGTGCACCCAACAGCTTAAACGAAATTTTTGCGTTTTTCCTTAATAACTTTCAAAAATATTACAGCACAAAAATCATTTTTACACTATCTGAAAGTGCAAAAAATTACCTTTTCAATGGTATGATTTTAAGTTGTACAATTTTTTTTATCTAATTTTAATAAATTTTTAAAAATATTTTTTGCATAATTTACAATACTTTTCATTGTTGCAACACAGCTCAAACCATTTTCATTCTTTAATCAAATATTTAAATGCCTATTTCTCTTTCATTGTTGTAATCTGAGATAGGGTCCTAATACATTTTGCTTTCATATTTTATTTCATCAAGATTTTTTGCGAAATCTGTGAACCAAGCTCTCCAAGATATTGCTTAGCTTACATTAAGAAATATATCCATTAAGCTGAATGGTTATGTTTGCTATGTTTTCATTCTTTTCTCAGCATGCTTTAATCCAGCTGACATGCCGCTGGCCATAAAATATGCCGCATCATTTTGATGTTGAAATCAAATGCATATTTTACAAGAAGAATAGGAAAGTGAAGATAGTTTTGACAACATGGAATTAGAGGTTATATGACATGGTCAGTTATTTGACTCCATTAGGAACATTTATGTAGACAATGAACAGAAGAGTTCCAAGGCCACTAATAGAACATGGGTTAAATATCTACCACAACCTGAACTTTAAAATTACGTTTTTAAGAGAACTATGAATGTAAAATGATCCATGATTCAAGCTGGTCACTGATGGCAGCTAGTAATCAGTAAATAGAAGAAGGGGAAAAAAAAAACCCATAGAAATTTATGGTAACTCTTTAACATTTCTTATTTGAATGAATTAACATTAATAGGTGCACGTTTAATTTTTGCACAATAAAATTAATTCAGCATCGGATAATGAAGATTAAAAAATATTAATATTTTTTTTGTTAGGCCTGTTATGATTGATCAAATGTTTGAAAATATTTTATTAAAATAGTCATTATGAAATTAATGTGATAAAAAAATTTTAACACACAGGTACATTTAAAAAAAAAATTGAATTATAAATTTTGCTTACCAACCATGTGTAAACATATTTAATTTTACATTCTAATTTAATTTTAGATGTGGATGGGAGCTGATCCAGATGGTCGTAAAACATGTCCCAGTTGCTCTGCTCCAATTGAAAAAAATGGTGGTTGTAATCATATGACTTGTTGGAAATGCAAATGTCACATGTGCTGGTTATGTCTTAAAGTCTTCCCAAACGCAGAATTGGTTTATGACCACCAACCTTTGTGTCCAAAGCGACAGGTATAATCTTTCTTTTGGGAATGCTTGATGAAAAATACTTCATGGTGGTGAAGAACTCTTTGTGAAGAAAATAATGAATTAAAAATTAATTTAAATAGTTTAATGCCTTATTTAGTAAAAACTTGTTTAGATTATCATTATTATGATCTATTCAGGGAAACTCCTATTTGTTACAACTATGAAGTGTGTTGTTAAATGTAAACTGAAGTACATAAACATCTTGGAAGAATACATATGCGTATTTTCCACTTAACATAATAGTTGATGTCTGAAAATATATATTTTAATTAATGTGATTTTTGATAAAATGTTGTTGAAATAGTTCTGTATATAAGACATTTTATATTTGGTACAAGAGAACTTGAATTCGGAGAAAATATACTCTGGTATAGTAATGTTATGTATCTGGCCTTTATAAGTATTTAAGAACATATATCGTAAATACTTTATTATAATGTAGATTTCCTTAAATGCAAACTAAAATCAGTGCCTGATTAAGTGATATTGATAAGACTTTTCTCGTACTGTTATATATCTGTAATTTGCATATTGCTCTTCTAACTTACTGTATACAAAATTTCTAATGCCTTGGAAAAAATTATTAATGAATATTTTATGAACTATTTAATTAATATACAGTTTATAAATTAATTGATGTTTAAAAGAAAATTGTGTAACAACATTTTAGAATTGTATTTTTTATATAAAAAGACAGAGTTTATGTAAAAAGACTTGGAGAATCCACAAATAAATATCTCCTACTTAATTTTTATTTTAATGTTTGTTGTGTAAAATAGTGACTTCTTTTACAGCCTTTATGCTGTAATATGAAATTTTCACAGAAATTCTGACACTGTGAAAGTAATCACCGCAGAATTTAATTTGAATTAAAAACATTTATTAAATTCACCATTTAAATTTTTTTTCTAGTGTGTAATGAGATTTTATCATTGCTTTAATGTAATTTTTTTTCTCTGACAGAGCATGTTAAGTGTTAAATTAAGGTGGTTAGCATGGGAAGTAACATATAATTTTACATTTTCATTTCTGCGAAATATTTCATCATTATTGCAATTATTTCTTGTATTCATTTATATTGATTTGTGTAACTGCGATTAAATAAAAAATCTCATGGTGTAGGGTTATTTTGTAGAATGTATTTAAGTAATTTAATGACATATTTCTGGAGTTGTTACACAAGAATTGTTTACTTTGTAACATTAAGCCTTATTGAAATTGCCAAGACCTGAATTTTCTGGCTCCCAGTAATGTGGTGAGCATGGAGATATTTGGTCCATGAGCATGAAGATATAGGGTCGATGAGCATGAAGATATAGGGTCCAGCAAAATGCCCCTTTATAATTAGGCTGATGTTTAGCTGCTGTATCTCATGCCATAAATGCTGTTATGAAGTCTTGAACCTGTAGATGATTCGATTGATCAGCTACAGAACTTGTCCATTTTCAACTTTCGTATTTATTGAATTGGAGTCGGGTATGTCAAAGCTATTTGATTCCTTTTTAATTGTTACAAATGGTTGATAGGGATACATATAAATAATTGGACTGCATTTTTATTAATGATAGTTGATTTCAGCAAACTGCAAGGATGAAACGAAGTTGCACGATACCTATTGCAAGGATTTTGTATGATGTCTCTATATTGAATTTTGACTTGAAATAAATTTCATTTGATATTTTGTTGGTTGAAGTCAGGATCTTATGTTCTGCACACCCTTTAGTTTCATCCTTGGTCACCAGCACTGTCAAGGATCGTTAGGGTGGGCCGAAAAAAACTTTTTTTCTTTTCGAAATGCTATAGTGCGGAAAGCTTGCCTCTAGGGTAGATAAGTAAAATGCAAGAAAATTTTTTTTTCTTTTGCTTTCATCTGGCGGTAGCGCATCAACCCTAAACTTTTCGAAAATATACGATTTTAATAATTTTTCTAATAACTGGAAAAAAATCAAATGACTTCTATAACAAGTAGTTGTAGGTATAGTTTAGTACAACAAAGTGTAGGAAAGATAAATAAATGAAAAAATAATACATTTTACAATTTTTTAATAGCACATTACACTAGAAAAACCCACATTTTTTCACAAAAAATGGCAAATTTCCATTGAAACAAAAAGTTGTTTCCAATTGTGTAAAATTTCAATTTGTAATTAAGTATAGTCCTTTACTTGCCTTCAGTTTCTTGTGGTGCTTTGAAATAAGATTTGCTTGAAAAACTTGGCATTGAAGATCTTGAAATTAGTGTAGTTCTTATAACACCATCTCTGGAATTGGAACCAACGGCTTTTTGTGATGCCTGGGCTACCAGCTTCACACATCATTCCACTGCTTGGGTGTGAC
The DNA here is from genome assembly GCA_013235015.1 of Araneus ventricosus. Classification (NCBI taxonomy): domain Eukaryota; kingdom Metazoa; phylum Arthropoda; class Arachnida; order Araneae; family Araneidae; genus Araneus; species Araneus ventricosus. Next base: position 74,908 of record BGPR01004931.1, read on the forward strand.
ATGGGACCTTGTCAAAGTTCCACTCAGCTGCTGTTTCACCTGATTGGACCTTATACCAGATCTCTTGGGATCTCAAAATTCGAGAATCTTCGCAGCAAAGGTGGTGGCGAAAGTTTATAGTGTTCCAGTGAATCATTTCAATGTAGTATGTAGCTGGGAAATTTATTTTTGGTGGTTGGAAACTTCTGATTGACTTTCTTTTAGAAACTTAGTTTCTAGCTTTTATAATTCTTTGTAAACCTAACTCTCTTATAAGATGCTTCTTATCTACTCTCATACTCAAAAGCATGTTTCCTGGATGGGCAAAAAATGCATTTCTCTGAATTACTGGGTCAATGACTTTTAACAAGTTTTCTGGCAGGAATCTTGACAATTTTGTAACTTCAAATACATGTTCTGGTCCATTTGTGAAGTACTTACTTTTCTTAATATGAACCATACAGGCATATATGACTTTGGGATAAAAGAAACTAAGATCTTGTGTTTATCTGCTGGGTTTTCAATACTTAAATACAAATGGAGAACTCTGTTCGCCGTTGTTAACCACCTTGAATGGGGAAGTGGAGCAGGTTCATGAACAGATAAATCTTCAGGAGAGCTGCCTGATTTTACAGCATAACTTATGTCCAGCAGATGCTGTTGATCTTTGCTTAAAATTTTCCGTTCAATTTCTGGAATCTCACACTCTCTACTTTTAAAATTTACCACTGGGAGTTTCTCACATTTACTGATCTGTGTACCAATCGGACCACTAAATGATTTTGGCACAGCCGTTTCACCATCTAAATTTATGAACAGATGCCAAAATGGCAATTCATTAAAGAGGCACACACCCCACTGTAGTGGTTTTTTAATTTGGGAAATAACACATGTTTTCTACTCCATATTGTGGTAAAAGTTCCATTACATCCAATTGCGTCCAGTTCATGTAATAAAAATCCAGTTTCATTCAAATAAGAAAGAATGCCATTGGCAATGTTGTGAGCATACCCAGAAGAGGGTGCAACCTGTTTCTTGTAAAATTGAATAATGTTCCTCTTTTATGGTTCTTCGAAACTGCTTTGAATTTAATTTTTCAATCACGAGGGTATCTTCCCATGTCACACCCAAGCAGTGGAACGATGTTTGAAGTTGGTTACCGAGGCATCACAAAAAGTAATCGGTTCCAATTCCAGATATTGTTTTATAAGAACTACACTTCTTTCAAGATCTTTAATGCCAAGTTTTTCAAGCAAATCTTATTTTAAAATACCAAAAGAAAATTAAGACAAGTAAAGGACTATATTTGATTACAAATTGAAATTCGATACAATCATAAATAACTTTTTGTTTCAATGAAAATTTGTCAATTTTTTGTTAAAATAATGTGTTTGATTGTAATGTGCTATTAAAAAATTGTAAAATGTGTTTTTTTTCCATTTATTTATCTTTCCTACACTTTGTAATCGTATATCTTCGAAAAGTTTAGGGTCGATGCGCTACCGCCAGTTGAGAGCAAAAGAATTTTTTTTTTTTTTGAATTTTACTTATTTACCCTAGAGGCAAGTTTTCCTCACTATAGCATTTCGAAAAGAAAAAAAAAAGTTTTTTTCGGCCCCACCCTAATGATCATTCTGTAATGATGTTGATTTTGTAAAAGCCATGCTGGGTATGGGGTATTAGTACTTGTACAATACTTTTCATAGACTTTGCAGTGGTCAAAATATTTGATGAGTTCATTATTCCATAAGTCCTTTGGAATGACAAGATAATAATTTTTTTTATTTTTTGTGTATGATACAATACAGGTGGCTGTCACCCTTTATTTGGTGACAAAATTTGAGGATTGATTTCTTTGTATGGCTTGGGGACTTGGCGAGAGCAATCAGATGTTCATGTAAATATGGGCTTTTTGGTAGCAGGAATTGCATAATTTATTTGGAAGCATGTGGTATTCACTTTGCAAGAGGAAGGTTAGAAGGAAACAAGTGTTATGACATTTAGGAGCTTAATTGGAGACTGTAGTTCTCTCAGAGCTACTGAAGATAATAAATCTGTCATTATTGATTAATGCTACGACTGAACCAAGAATAACTCTGAGACAGGTATAAAATCATTGATCAGTCTTTCATATTGGTCTCGTCTCGACTAATCACTGGCAATAGGACAGCATGATTTATGCTGCACAGTGACAGTAAATGATATTTTCGAATTTCATATCTTCACAAACTAGGTTTTCTTCTCAAAAGTTCATGCCGCTGAGAGAATTTATCCAATTCTTTCCCATGAACCATAAGACTTGCCCTTTATTTGAGCTGAATGAGCAATTCTGCAATTATTAGGCCACATGTCTCTCGAGCATTATGTATGCAGAAACCATTGAATAGCACTGTTTACAGCAGATCTCACAATGTCTGTTCTGCTGCAATTTTTATCCTTGTTCCTAAAGAACAAAATTGACATTTAGGAAAAGGGTCTGATTTCAGGTGTGCTCAGTGGATAATTTTTGTTTAGTACAAATAAGTGCAGTTCAGACTGTGATGCATCCACTTTCTCTTTGGCAATTAATATAACTGCCCTGAAAATGTCATTCATTGGTGAACTGTACATGAAACTCTCCTATTTTCTTTTACATTACTATGTGAGTATTATAGGTACTTCATTACCACACGAATCTATCCAGTTTTTGTAGTGCAATAAATCAAATTCCAGTGATGCCATCCTTTTATTGCGTCACAGCATTTTCTATGTCTGGGCTAAAACTGATTGTAGAGAGGAGTAAGATATATATAATTCTATAAAACTGCATGTCTAAATCCTCCTTAAGATTCATATAATCCCTTTCATTATGAATTTTAAATTAAATACATAAGATATTACTTAAGTTTCAGAGTAGCACTTTCTCATTAAACTTTAGAATAGAATAGCAAGTGGAATAAAAATATAACCTTGAAACTTATCACTTTACTAACAATAAGTAAGTGTTCTTTTAAGTAAGAGCCACTGTGAAGAAAATGAATTTGCCCCCCCCCCTTTGATTTTAAATGAAAAACAACTTCCTTGACTTTTTTCTGTTTGGTGAAATATAAATGTCAATATTACTCGTCTCTAAAGATCAGTTTACCCTTTATTGTTAGTATTAAAAAGTGCAAAACAGCCATTATTTAAAAAAATGACCTTCATATTCATAAAAACATAGAATTAATTACCAATGATACATTTTCATCTGTTTTAAATATTTGACATACTTTTCATTCAAACATTTTTTATTAAATTATGGAGAAAATATCGTTCACTTTGAATATGTTTGATATTAAAAATGTGGTACTTTTTTCAGTTGTTTTTATAAATATTTTAGGAGATTTTTATTACAAAGGACAGGGAACTTTGTTTTTGCTTGTGAGGTTTTAGGATTGTTTGAGATATCTAGTGCAGTGCCCTTTTCATCTTAAAAAATAACTTTTTTAGAAGAGATAAAAAAAAGTTGTATGTGTGCACTGGAATTTCACTTTTACCTTCATACCATCTTTTTTAGTTAAATTGCTTGTTCTTTGGCTTCAGCTTGTCGCCAGACATCATTTCTTGCATTTTGTGATTTTAGTATTTTGCTTGTTGATTGTGAAAAAATTGTGAGTACAGCTCTTGGGAAAGGAAGGCCCATATGTTTACTTATAATATTTAGCTTAAAAGCATACTTATAATTCTTAGATTACTTTTTTAAATATATATAGCTCAATTTGTTCTTTTCTTTGTTCTCTTCTGAAATGATTTATTCCAATATATCATTTGGTATACTTTTTAAAATGACCAAGTCAAAACAAAAACGAGTTAATGTATTCTTATTGTTTTAAAATCTCATCTCTGTAACAGAAAAATTCACATATCAATATATTGTCAGTATACAATATATGCACAATTTTTTCTGTTACAGAGATGACATTTAAGACAACAAGAACACCTTAACTTATTTTTCTTTTTCTCTTGAGTTGGTTACTTTTAGCAGTATACCCAAGATATGCTTTATATAATGTTAAGTCTTCTCTAGTATAAAAATGTTGTAATATGAGATGTATAAATTTAACATAACTTGCCATTTAGTGTACAGTTTCCTACTACTGTATGTAAAGGAACTGAATTCCTTTGTTTTAGATTTAAAAAGTTTTATGTTTATTAGAACATTTTAAACTTGATTGTTCTGTATCACTGTTATTAATAATAAAACTAATTTAATTAGTTTAAATTAATAATAATTCTGTAATTATTATGTAGCTGTTTAAAAGCAGTTATTTCTAAAATGTTCATTTCCCCCTAAATATACACCCTTTTCAGAAATTTTAAAAATCTAAAAAGTATAATCAAGGAAATAAGACAAGTAATGAACAGAATATTGTTATCTGGGAAAAGGAATAATGTTAATTCTAATACATATTTCTTTTGTATAATCTGGAAATTAAAACTTCTCTGTATTTGCCATAGCTTGGCCTTTTGCCATCATAATTGAACAAAATGATATAAACATATATTAACATATTATTGATGTAAACATATATAACATGATGATATTATATATTTGAAAAGTAGCATTATTTTAAGTATACTGGAATATTCTAATTTTTGATTTGCTGTCAATAAAGCCAATTCATGAAACTTCGTTTTAATCTACTTTTTTTAGTATGTTCCATCAGCAGATCAGAAAAAAGACATTATTTCACAAGTAAATGGGAAATTCCCTATAATCTTTAAATATGAAATAAAGAAGTGAATTGGACATGAAATGCTCTAGATGGCTCATAGATTACTTCTAAATTTCTGTGATAAGTTGCAAGACCTTTTCAACGCATCAGTTAATTTTGTATTACTGTAAAAAATTCTGGCAGAGAAACTGGGAAGTCTTCCCCTCTTTTTGATCAAAGGAAAAGATTTGTGGTCCCTTTCCACCACTTGTAGGGTAATCCATTCATCTCTACCCCTTATTAGCAGTAAAGCTAGCCATCACTCATGGAGTGCAACTATAGGATATAGGAGTAAAACTATCTATATAGTATAATCCTAATGGTTTAGTGGTACAACATCTGAATGAGCCCATACACATGTGCAATAATTGATGAAACATATGCATGGCCTATTAGAAAAAAAAATGAAAGGCAAACTGCATTAAAATAAGAATTTTTGTTTGTATTTACCAGATGCCCAATATTTTTGCAACATATGGATAATGAACTACAAATTATGCACTGGGTGTTATTCTGTTAATTTTATCCATATAAAATATGACTAAATACATCCTTGTAACTGTTTATAATTCCTTTGGATAAGTGTACAGGGAGGAATCTATGTTGTAAAATGTCTTAAAATTTAAATTAAATGTAAATATTAAGTAATAGGTAAATATATGCATTTAGTAGCTCAGCATGGAAATTACAGTAAGATTTGAAACAAATAATTTTTTACCCTTGTTTCACAAAAGCATCCTTGGTATCTACTTCTGTCAGATGTCTGTTATCCAACAAAAACCTTTTAATTTAAAACACTACAATAAAATGAGTCATATATTGCACAATGTATAAGGAGTTATGTTTATGTGTTCTCTTTCCAGTCCTACAATGGTAAATATTTAAAGTTTCAGTTCTTGCAAAGAATTAAATATATTAGGTACTACATTACAACCTCAAAAATCCAGATTGCCCGGGGATTTGGAAGATCCGGATTTTAAATATCTTACTTGAACCAATAGAGATGTCGAAGTTCTGATGTCACTGTGTAGGTAAGCTACGTCACAATTAAGCGTGCATGTGCAGATGTCTTCAGAACAGACCTGGGAGTCGCAAGACAACGGCAAATGGTTGCTTTGGTAACACCTCTGACATTAGTGCATGCATTACCAATCGAGACGTATGCTGAATGATCTACATGCTGACGTCAAGTCCAACAACTCCATATAAAAATACGTTTTAAACAATAAGAACATAAAGAGACATTAAAAAATGATACAAAGACAAGAAAAATAGTAATTTAAAATGAATGGAATTCCCGCATCTTGCCTCAAGCGTTCTAGTTTAAAATTTTAGTTCTCGTCACAAGTTGAAAAAAATCGCCCGGTTTTCGGATTTTAGAAGTCCGGATTTTTGAGGTCGGACTGTATTTATTTTGCTTCAAATTATGACACCATAGAATAAAGCTATTTCAAATAACTATATAAAATGGTTTTTGAATTCATTGCCCAGTACTGTACAAAATAAACCAGACTGAACTAAAAATCGTATTTACTTTTGCGTTAATAAAATTGCTGGATAAAAGCATGCAAAAATTATAACCTGATAAACTTTACCGGATTTTTTCATTTCAATTACCATATGTATAATTTTTTTTTTGTTCAAAAACAGTGGTGGGGGGAAAAAGTCCAAAACTGTAAATTTTCTAGCCAGTTTGAATACGAAAGTAGAAGATATAAAGCAGAAAATTCTTGACAGAAAACAACCCGAATAGTTATTTAGGAATTCAGTAAACCTTTTTGCTCATCAATTTAACTATAAATTTTAAAAAAATAACTATTCTGTTCAGCAGTGTTGAGATTAAAATGTTCTTCTGTACTAAACTGATATTTCCATTTCTATGCCCTCGTTTGAATTGTATTAACCCTGTGTGTGTAGTGCATTTCTTAGTCAAAAAGATGATTTGCCTACTGAGTGACCTTTCTGAACTTGAATTCATTAGATAGTAATTGGGAACTTGTCATAAATAAGATTACATTGAAATACAGTGAAGCTTACATACCTCAACCTTTTAGACGGAGCGCCTGCACAAATTTTACGACAAACAGGATTTTTCATACCCTGTTTTTAGATTCAGTCAAAACTGTCTGAAGGTCATTGCTATTCCTTCATGCGACCCCTCTTTTCAGAATTAAATGGGTTTGAGTTTCTAAGTGATTTCATACTGTTTTATGCTTCTGTCGTAAAATTTACGCTGCACGCTCGTGTAATTTGAAATTTTTTTTCACGTCTTAATTTTGGTAATTATATATCCAGTGTGCATTATGGCAACTTAATATTCAATTTTACGTTGTCAAAATACTTAATATGTAATAAGCCTGCTAATAATCCACCAAGGCAAAGAATTTTCTTGAAAAACTTAACGTTCAGTCTTATAAAAAAACACTTTACTACTCGAGCCCAAAAAATCTGATCTTCGCCATATGACATTACCATGTCTTTAAGTCTAAATTATAAATCACAACCTGAAAAAGCTAGTGAACTGCAATCAACATTGAGAACAAGAACTTGTGGTTTGTGTTTGAAAGAAAGAAAACGATAATCAAACGATCATTGCTTCGTTCATTCTTAATGCGCAGGACACATTTTAAAATCAAGATCAAACATTTATCAGTACTATTTCGCTGTTTCACTTATTCTTAAAATAAGTACTTTAATTTCACTTTAACAGTAAAGTTGTCTTTAAGTATGTGTTCTTTAAGTTTTCCACCTCTAATGATTTATTTACACTGAACCCTCATTGTACTGTAGCTTGTCCATGTGATAAAATCTAAAGAATTTTCATTACTCTCCATGACTTTTCATTTGCTGCATCTTGAAGTAAAAAATAATTTAAAAAGCTGTCTAGTCTATTGTTCATTGCTTGTTACCTCTTGATATTACCTGCATTTTCCCTCTACTGAAAATATTCTGGTTTTGTTTTTGATATAGAATATAGTATTTAATTCTACTTGAAACATGTAAGCATTGATTATGAAATACTATTCTAAACAATAGGAAACCTAAAACTGAAAAAAAAGCATTTCCACAACTTTGACTACCTTTTTATAAGTACAGTTTTTGAGGGGGAAAAAAAAACAAAAAACGTTGCCAATCCAAGAGGAGTGTTGAGTTATTTACAAAAAAAAAACACCAACTCTATTTTAGGTATATTCAGGGTAACATCCAACTCCAACACTGATAAGCTACAACATCCAGATGCAAAAAATTATCAATGGAAGCTTAGATAGAAACCAAAACAAGCAATGGATTTTTGAAACAAAAATTGTCAAAAATCTTCATAAGTGCTCAGTACATTATAAACTGCTTCAAGCATTTGGCTTAGAAGATGTATGTCAAGGGCTAAATGAAACATCAACACATACTGAAAATATTGCGACTAGAAAGAAATTTGATTGTCATAAAAATAAAAATGCAAATAAATTTCTATGAAAAATGATTACAATATTGACTCTCCAAGAGGCTAACCACTGGTTACAGTGCTTGGCATTGGCTGGCTGGGTTTTTTCATGGATAAAATATTCTTAAAGAATTCATTTCAAAGCCTTTTGCTGTGATACTCAGATATATCCAAATTAACAACTCCATTTGTTAGCATAGACATTCAAGCAGTCATCCATTCGTATGACATAGTAAAAGGGTTAAAAGCCAAATTCCCAGAGTTTAACTTATTTTATCCAAATAATTGACCATTTGAAACATTAAAGCACCTAACAAAATACTGCAAGTTGAAAGTGAGCTGGATAAAAAGAACACACCAGAAGCAAGAAATCCTTCATTAGCTAATATATCAGAAACAAGCCTGCCGTATTTGAGGAGTCTCGTAATTTGTAATTATTTGAAAGTTAATGTAGATACCTAAGAGTACTTTAAAACTCTTAGCCCTTGATTTACAAGACATTTAAATTGCACAATTTGGGTTTAACATGCTTGAAGAAATGCACAAGAACAAAAACTATTTCAGTTTAATTTGGCAAATGCAGTTGATGGCTAAATATATTATAACACAACTCGGAAATGTGTAGCAGTTAAAAAACTTTGTCCAGATTTATCTTCCGACACAATATGGAACCTACGTGCACACAATGATTTTTAAGTTACTGCTATCAAATTACAACCACTTCCCCAGCTTTTACTTAAGATTCAAAAGAATATTCATAGAAAGAAATTAACTGACAATCCCAAATATACAATACAAAAAAGAAAAATTACAAGATGCCATACCAGACGTCCTGAATGATGTCACTCAAGAAGTACAAAAAATTAATTGTAATCATGCTGAAAGCCCCAAGAGAAGTTGTAAAAGAAAACAATTATCCAACTGACAACAAAACTGAAAAATTATAATCAACAGACATTTTGTGAATGGGCACATATTTTTTGAAATGTATGGAAATTTCTTTTTTCCCCCTTGGATTTAAGTGTCCTTTTTTCCCTTTGGATTTTTGTGTTCAATCCCATTGAAAAAATACATTCATTTGAATACTATAGCTTTATTTATATAAATATACTCTATGAAGACAGTCTGTTATGACAATAATAACATTTTACAAAGTATCAAAATGGGTTTGCAAAATATTTTGCAGGTTACTAAGATGCACTGAATACAGACATTTTTTAACCAACAACCAGACATTCCTTCAACAGAAGTTTATTTTCAAGGAGAAAAACTTACTGAATATATTGCTGATATAAAAACAACTACTTCACTGAAAATGATTGCTAAAAATATTTTTCATTTGAATGATAGAAGGGAGAAAAAAATATAGTATAGAAAACATACTATTTTGAAGGCTGCACTATTTACATGAACTTAATTTTATCATCGTGAAATAAACCAAGTTCATGTTACAAGTTTTTCATGAGTACTGAAAACTTCCAAGCACTGTACTGTATTAAATAATAAAAATTCAGATTGAATGCATTACAAACACTTATATACATGAATGATCAAACAGTTGCTAGCAGCGGATTCCTGTGCCTATGGCCATAAAAGTTCCAAAAGTGCCACCACCTTGAATCATCATTTTACCAACACTTTGGATAAGTTCTCTGCCTCTAATACCATACCTGAAAAAGAAATTATTCAATTTTAGCCAATTAATTATAAAATAATTTATGGTGTTATGTAATAATAAACCGAGATCATAATTACCCCTGACAAAGAAGAGGTACAATGCAGATTTATATACAAGTTCAGTGGACTTAGACTAGACTTACATGCACTTAAAATATGGTCTTTCAAACATTTTCTGATTAATCACACTAATTCTCAATTATTCTGCTATACTAGAAAATCATTCGTGATGAGACGGGTGCAAATTGCCTCTTCATTCGAGAGATATCCCGTGAAATCTTACGTGTTTAGATATAAATGTGAGAGAAATGTTTAACATTCATTGAAAACAAATAAAATAAATATACGTATTATGACAGAAAATATATTTTTTTTATTTACATATTATTTAAATATTTCTTTATTCAAAAAAATCTCATGGTAAACAACATTCAGTGTGAAGTATTTTTCGTTGTTTAAGAATTTTCCTTGTACTTCAGATGTCTTTGTGCAAATTTTAATGTTGCCAAAAAACAATATTATCAAATTATATCAACACGATTGCACTAAATAATTAGACGCATCGTGGCGTCCAAACTATATCACGTGAATGATATACCACTGGCATAATTTACTACTTTCTATTAAAAAACGTAAATTAATTTGAAATATAGGATTAATATAATTTAAAATTTCTCAGGAACTATTGATCATAGTGAGATAAATTTTATATCAATGGATAGCAAATTTTATTTCACTATTTTAGAATTATTAAATTCGAAATTAGAATGACAATTACTCTTTTAAAGTTAAAATTACTGAAATTTATGTTCTCTAACAATGAAATAATGCTGTTTAACGTCTCACAGTGCTATGCCGCGAATTTTATTGTCGGTGACGTCAGAGCGTTACTGAGAGATCTGGGCTATTTACATTAGTAATTAGTAAAGAAAAAAGTTTTTTTTCTTCTAAAATGTTTAACACATCAATTAAATTTCTAGGTTAATTAAGGAGAAAATTTGGATGAAAATCTTTGTCATATCTAGTCAAATTTTTTGGATCCAAATATATCAGCTTGTTATTTCAATATTTTCATCTTGTGAAATTGATACCATACATAGCCTCTATTGTACCACTATCCCTCATTTTTTAAGACAATTTATACAATTCTCATGTAAATAAATTGCTGATATATATAAGTATACATTAGATAACAAAAAGAATGGTGGAATGAATAATTTACTTTTAGTGTATAACAGCCTGCGCATCTGCAGATTTGTCTAGCACTCAAATTTTATAATGACACTAACCTGTTAACAGACAGTTACATTTAACTTCCGTGGCTAAACCGAATGTATTCTATTGTTTCCTTTTTGCTTTGTCTAGCAAGTCAATAGGTATTACCAAACTCCTAAACAGTTTTCAACAGGCATACACCACCAGTTAGCCAGATTTGGAAGCCAAAATGTTGTCATTTTGAAGTTTTTTTTTTTTTTTTAAATTTTTCCTTTGATTTATTTTTACTTTACAGTTAAGTTAATCTTGATATTTTAAACACAATTTAATAGAAATTTTTGAAATCTAAGCTTTCAATTAATTTGGGCAATAATGGATTATGGAATGTCATAAGTTTAGTTTGAAGACCTTCACAGTTATTTAATTTGGAAATAGGAAGCGTGGGACGACAGCTCTCATTGACAAGGAGTTATTATTGTCAGATAAATCATATTTTAATAATTCGACATCCAGATCTAATACTTCAAAATGTAGTACTAATTAAACAAATAAGATCAACTTACTGAAATTCCTTTACATTTTGTTAAGTAGAACAAAAATTAAATCATGCTATAAAATATATATTAATTTTGATTGAAATATATCTCAGTTATATTGCTGTTTGTGCCAATTTCCTAGCTTGGCTCTATTTCTAAATTAGAGCAACCCTTTGGTAACACCACCATATTGCTTTTCTCTCAGAATTGCCAGTAATTGGTTGAATTTCCTTTGCGTTTGTGAATGGAAGCATCACAGCTTCATCATGCGTTTTCATATTAAGTTTTGAACTACCACGAGAGTAAGCACCACATTGGACCATATGTCAAAATCACAGCTGCATATGTTTAGCATGTTTTATATGTTCGCACTATATTTTACAGCTGGTGCATGAGCAATGCATTTCTACCATCAGGAAGTCAATAATGAAATCAAAACTTATATATAAGTTAATAAATTTCTGTTTTAACTAATTAATAAGTCTGCTGTCATCTATCAACTAACAAAAGACAAACAGTTACAATCTCTTGTTTGAATCAAACACAGAAATTGTTTTAATTACAGCACTGATTCGAGTGTGATTAATTCGAGTACCATTTACTTATGACTGATTAATGATTGCTTTTGAGAATTTTATTTTAACAAGACTAAGGAGGATATCTGCTGTGAAGATAATTAGTATTTCACCCAGTGAAACAGATAATGAGGGGAATATCATTAGAGAATAATCTGTTTGTTAAAACCAACACAGCGATTATTAAACTAACACTGCAGTTAGCACTAAGTGTTCTGCTTCAAAATGAAGCTCATTTTTATCTCTGACTTTTAGGTGATAAATTGAATGGTCTGAAACCATCTTGTTTAACAGCATTTTTTATTCCATTTCTTTTTCAGTATAGATAACTGGGTTAAACATTAAACAGAAACTAAATTTAAAAAATATAGGAGAGAGGTCTAAACCAGAGAAAAAATGCAATTAAGTCTCTGAAACTGGCAACACTAATAAAGTGATTCCTTATCAACAGAATTTCATTCAGCCATTTTTATTGTAAGAAAGGAATCTCTGATTTCTTATAGTCAAACTTCTTTTGGAGTAGGTAGTTTATGTTTCTTATTTTTTGCTAAATATAACTAAATTACTTAAGTTGATTGATATAATATACTAACATTCCTTACTGCTTAAATGTTATTTAAATCAAATACAGTTTCTTTACTTTTGATTTAACAATTCTTTTTCCAACACATGCACATTAGGGACACTTGATCCCCATTGTATGGGAAGATTTGATCCTGGGATCAAGTGTCCCCAAAGTTAAGTTAAATTAATGTTAACAATTTAATTACCCCCCTACTGGCCATTGTGATTTTCAAGTGACATTTAAATAATATCACTATTAGTTAGAATATGGTTACCTTGATTTTGGATGGTTGACAAAGGTACAAAGTTAATATGTGGCTGCACATGATGGTTAGCAAGAACATGGTCACGGTTTCACGGAAAGAGAAAATTAGTCATTCCGTAGGAAAAATTGAAAAGAAGATCATCATCTGAATGCAAAATAAATTTTCTAAGAAAAAGAGGACTTCATTCTAATCAATTTATTTATCCAGAAAATGTTAACATTAGTGTTATGGACAATGGCGGCATTGTCAAAAAACTACCTAAACCAGCCATGCTTGGTGGAACTCTTCGAACTGCAAAAATTTTAACATTTATTTTTGATTTTTCAAGCTTTGAAAATGTTATTTGATCATTAATTTCAGCAATAACAATCATTCATATGGCAGGGATGAGATTGGCAAAAAAGCAAAAAGACTGAAATCATCAAATCATCGCGAGCAAAACATTTATACCATAATTTATACGCGAAAAATGTTTTAAGAAGTAAAACATCAGAACAAGCAACATGATGAAAATATTACACTATAATAATTAATAACTTAATTATTTATAATTCAGTATGTATAAACAAGAAAAAGAATATTAAATTATTATTAAATCATTCACATTAAAAGTTAACAAACAAGCTTAACACATCATCAGGTGCATCAGAAAATTCAAAATTAGACATTAAAACATTTACTACCTGTACATCACCGAGATTCTACATACACCCAACAGAAGTCTAAGAAGAATTATATTTAATAGCCTTCTGATAAAAGTTAGCTCAATAAATAAATAAAAATAAGGGCAAATGATTTCTTTTCCTTCATGCAATTGTGTAACGTGTATTAGCTCTTTATAAATTATAATAATGTATCATATACTGATTTCTGCTTTATTTCTTTTATTTTTTTAAATTTTTGAAAAAGTAACAGCACAATGATTTAGCACCTTATAAAGCAAGAGGAGTCGAGATATTGTACAGTTACAATGACAGATTCATTTAGCATTATTGTTATTTGAAACATTTCCTTAATTGTTAAAGAAATGGTTTTCTTTCAGTTTTTTTTTTATTTGAGTGGCTTTTGTTGGTAACAGATCTCCATTAACACGCTTCACCCCTTGTTATGGAGGGCACCTATCTTTGACAGATTATTCTTCAATAAAGGATGTGTTTGCATCCTCTGCAAGTTTATTTTCAGTACAGGCTAAAGTTTTTGCACAGTCTTCATTAGTATCTCTGCTTAATTACTGGCATAGTTGTCGGGACTACACTATCTCTAGAATGCCTAGGTAAATCATGTTTTATTTTTTTTTTATTTATGTCTTATTCTCTGCTTTTTTGTTGCATTTCAACATAGCTTTTTAGCTGCCTCTTATTACAGGAGTTTCTTTTTTTTATGTAGTTTATTTGTTTTTGTTCCAATTTTTTTTTTTCATTTCTTCATCTTGGTACGCCCTACAAGATGACCTAAAGTTTCCAACTACTTATTTTTTCAGCATGTTCATGCAAAAAAAAAAATCCTTTCTTTCTTTTTTTTTTTTTTTTGCAAAATATGCCACAGAGGTTTTGTTTTCTGCAAAAAGGTGGTATTTAATACTTTGAATGGCACTGAATGTTGGAATGTTCATTCTTGTCGAGCTTGACGATATAAAGATGATTCGTCAGTAGAAGATGAATCGGCTAGTTTCCTAGCCGGTGGAGTTAAGCTGCACAGTCAAGCATATTTTCACAGAATTTTCTTTCGAAAACAGAAGATAGGAAAGTTTATTTTCTTTGTGTAAAAGCGGAATTTTCAAAAGAAAAAGCAAATTTTTTTTGCGGGGGGGGGGGGGGGAGGGGAATTTTGAGAGAGAGGGAAAAAAAAAGAAAAAAAAGCGTAATTTCTTCAAAATAACAAAAAAGCGGAAGAATCTCATCCCTGATATGGAAAACAGCGATTTTCAATAATGTAGAATTTTCTAAATGTGTTTTTCTCCCTTTTTTACATGTTAGTCAACAATAAATTTGATTTCGACTACTTAATTTGAATCATTTCAATTCATCTGTTTCAAGGATCAATTCTCCCTGTAATTGGGGAGAGTTGATCCTTTTCCTAATTGTTGGAAAACAATTTATCTTTATTTTAAAAATGGTTTTCAAAAATAAAAAAAATACTACAACAGAAAAGACAAATAAGCCTTTAATAATGCCTGAAAACATTTTTTAAAAATTTTGTTTTTTCCAAAATAAAAATTAAAAACTGGAAAAGGGATCAAATCTCCCCTACAGAGACAATTTTCAAATTCAAAGCAATCTCGTACTTCTCTATTGATAAACTATAATTTTCAAAAAGCTGCCCTTCTCTAATATGAAATAAAATATTAACCCTTTGAGGACAACTGCCACGCGTGCCAGCTTCTTGCAGCAATATGTGTACAACCTTTCTCAAAGGGTTAAAAAGAAGCAACAGCTATGGACAATGCATATGCAGGTAGGAAATTAATATTTTCACCCTTTCATTGCTTAGCAGATAAATACACTAAATAAAGTTTTTACTCTTATGAAACAAGAGGGTTATCCAATTCCAAGGGGGGGGGGACGGAGAATCTGCAATTTTATGAAGTCAATTATGAAAATTGTCATGACTCTTTCTAATTGCTTTTGCTATGACATTAACTGACAATGTTTTGATGTACTTCTTGTAATCAAGAGAAAAAAAAAAAACCTTCGACTTAATTAAAATGATATTCAAAAGATTTAACATTCTTAACTTTAATACAAAATCAATAAATAGAATATATAGTTTGTTTATGTTAGGCATTTAAGAAAAATACATCCAAATTTAGAACAAGGTATATTTCACATATGAAGATAAAGTTTGATAAGATACAAGCATGCAACTTAATGATTAGTAATTCTATAGTGTCTCTGATAAGCCTTAAAAACTATAAAGTTTTTAGTAATTTTAAGAATAGTGATTTTGTGTAGCAACCAGGAAACTCTTCCACAAATCACAATTCTAAGACAACTATTAGTGGTCAAGAAAAACATGTGAACTTAAATGAAAATTGAACAATGACTTTTTTATGACTACTACACACCTTGATGATGTCCATCAGGGCTATCATACACAATGGTTTTAATTTATCAAGGATTTCCTTACCTTATCTGTAATTGTTGAAAACTTATAATTATATATATAAGTGTGTGTAATGTTGTTCTTAAAAACTGAGAAAAAGAGTCAGAAATTGTGTCATAATACCTTAAAGCAGAAAAACCTCCAAAAAGTGCTCCAGATGCTAATCCAACACAAAATCCAATCCCAAATCCCATTTTCATTCTGTCAAAGCAGCTAGGCCCTTGAGTGTATGAACCAGTTGGTACAGGCATGCTTAGCTGAGAGATAAGTGGAGTTGTTAGGTTTTATGAAAAAGAAGAAATTCAAGTAAATAACAACTAACACTTGCGAGGATATACCAACTGCTAACAGTTAGGGTTATATTTGATAAGGTCATAAGGACAGAAGCCAATGCTTATATTACTAGACAAGTGACAGAAAGAGTTTGAATTGCTTATCATTTCACTTCATTTAACAAGTATTATAACAATAGATATATATGAAATAACCGTATAATACATAACATTTCTGTTCAACAACTTTTTTTTGTCAGCAACATTTAATGAAAAAATGGCATTGTTCAAGCTTTATTAGGATTTCTTTAATGATTTTTTTTTTTTTTTTACAAAATAACATATTTAAAATTACTAAAGCAAATAATTTAAGATTAGAAATAGAATTATATAAATTCTGCAGTAAGCAATATAATAGAATACAAAATATAAAACTTCTCATAAACTATATTATTTTTTTGTGTGTGTGCTAGGCAGAAGTATGCATATTTATGTGAAATAGAAATAAGAATAAATTCACTCTTAAAAACTTTGCTTTAAGTACAGTAATGCTTCATTAGATATTCTAAAAATAAATATATTTAATGATATTGAAAGTGAGATATTCACACATAAACATTTGTAAAAAAAAATGAATGCTGCTTTATATTAAAAATTATTTTAAAATCTAGAAATCTATGGAAACAGTAGCTGCTATAGTAGGAAAAGTTTTAATTAAAACTGCAAAAAACTATTCTTCTAAAGTTAAAGATATTAAAACAGTAAAAACTCTCCAAACAATCTCTTAGTTATAATCTGGTGTATTGTACAAGGCTGATGAAATACCAACACAATTTTCAATTTACTTAAAAAATTAAGATGTTTAAAATATATAGTTATACCCGATCTGTCCGAAGCAGTTCAAACGACAGGTCACACGATACAACCCCACCCAAACATTTCAACTTTCTAGCTACAAAGGGATGAATAAAAACAAAAACAAGAAAATTAAATATTCAAAAAGTAAGGTTAAACAATGAGATAGTGAGGATATTACATGAGTTGGAAAGTATTGCAGGTAAATATCATCTCAATTTTCTTGATAAATAAATATGAAATTCTCCGATGAATACATTGGCAAAATTTATGATTTACCGACAGCATTAATATATTTGTTAATATATTGGAGAGGTAGTGGAGAACCTGCACAGCTTAGGATATATATGGTAAGTCAATGCTACAATTAATGCAATTATGCCGAAGAAATAATAATAAAAAAATGTTCATAAAAATTTCTGTGAAGTTTTATTCTGAAACAACACAAATAGAACTTTCAAAAGTCATAAATAAAAATTCACATATAAACTATTATCCAAAAAAAAAAAAACTAAATAATTTAATATTTCTTCAAAAATTTATAATACAATAAGAATGCTTGGCGCAAGCATAATTGTTTCTCCATGGGCAAGTCTCTTTCTCAACTTAATAGTTTTCATACTTTTATTTGCTTTTATGTCATTTTGATGAAATTTCATAAGAGATTAAATCATACTCATTCAGAATGGTTTATATCAGAACTTTATAGACTGTCAGTTGCAAAATTGCCAGTAAGGACTTTATTCATAAACATTTAAAGTAACATCTTTAAGAAAATTACCTTGGGTTACAAGATTTAAATAAAATTTGCAATTTTAATTGAGTTTTCATTTAGCTATTATATTAGTTTTATTTATTTTCCAGAAGCAAAGTTCTTCTGATGAACACAGAGTCATGAGAATTTTTTTCCAACAAAAAAAGGAGTAACAAGTAAAACAATTTAGCGTGCCCTGCTTTATATGTATCCAACTAATCAAAAGAACTTTCCCGAGATATATGTATTGTAAATATTTGAGAAACAAATCTCAAATATATAGAATGCAAGAAGTTTTAAGACAATTAATATTCTGCAAAGGCTAAAATGAATAATTTGTAAAAGGATGGGTATGTAGCACATTTTAAAAAGCACAATAAAGATTTTAAGGAGCTATCAAGATGGCAGAGGACCTTTAATTTGTTAATTACTAACTAGTTAATTATTTAACCTCTTAAATGGTTTATCCATTCATAGTATGGGCGTTGAATCACTATATTTTTAATATATAAATTAAGTCATTCATAGAAAAAAAATATCTGGAATCCATAAGCATTTCAAATACATTATGGTTTCTAAGATTGAATCAAAACAATTGCCATTCCAAAAATAAAATTTATTATCTAATTAGAAATCTGTATAATCTCGTTTAATGAGTAAACTGAATACACACACACACAAATAGACTTCTTTGTAAACATATAGGATCTTCAAATTGTTTGAAAATGTGAAAAGAACACTGAAATGTTTTGAAAAGATAATCTTAAGAAAATAATTAATGTATTGAGTTTCTCGTGTAGCAAGATATTGATTAATTTCATACATAAACCTAATAAATTTTAATAAGAGGCTTTTCCGAGATCGACAAAAAACCGGCAAACAAATTTGCGAAAATGCAGTGTATGTGATACTAACTTTTCAGAAACGAAAAATTGCAGACTCACAAATTTTTATAATTTGCAGTACACACGGAAAACAGGTCTTATTACAGGTCCTGATAAAGCACAGTAATATTAATTGCTAAATTATTGCTCTCCTTCAAAAAGATCAAATAAACACGATGATGAACATGAGTTGAAGTTTCTGTTGCCACTCAATTAATAAATAGAATGCTAATATTTTTTGGACAAGTTTTCTGCTTTGTTTGTTTACATTTAAGTGCCTGTACTACTTAATTCCGGTATAATGATAAGTCAATGGAATCTTCAAAGCGGTAGTCAAACATACAAGCTAATGAAGTCAAAGTTTCTATCAACAATAGAGGTGAAAAAATATTCGACGAACTGTTATTTTCTATGCAATATTAAAAAATCACAAATACCAGTGCTGAATGCTACTGTCAAAAAGGTGTGATTCAGTCATTTGTATAAAAGAGTACGAAAAGCGTTTTTTTCATTTTAATTTCTTTTCTTTTTAGTATAATTTTGTGAGGTTTTATTTTTAAGTTCTATATACTGTCAACAGATGGCGCCATCAGAAGCATGAACTACCTTCCCCACATGGGGGCATCAGAACAACCCACTCAGGAGAAACAGTCTCCACCGGCGACCTTCCAGATAAGCAGGTCACGCTTCACCGCGCAGATCACCCTACCCCCACTTCGTCTCGTATTATATCACAGTTCGCACTTCACCCCATCGCGGTTTAAGCCGTCTTGGTGTGAATCATCCCTCCTGTTGTGATATGCGTTCTGAAATGACAATGGAGCAAGTATTCGTTTTTCTCTTTGACAGAATCGCGGTAATTGTATATAAAAAAGAAAAGAATAGTCGCGGTAAGGATCTATACTATGATCGCACAGAAAACTGCGACTGTGACGTCGAAGGGTGACTTCTGTGATTGATAACTATTGATTGTGACCCATGAACTCAAGTTCCACCATCTCTTTCCACAAGAATTTTTGCTGGCGCCATCTGTTGACAATACAAAGAACTGAACATTAAAACTTAATAAAAAGTATTAACAATAAGTAGAAGAGATAACAGTTTTTTTATTTGAACTTTTTAGAACACTTTACTTATACTTAATAGGACTTTTTGAAAATTAAAAGTGTGATTGAACTAACAGTTATTTGGAATAGATAATTAAAAATAGCAATAGCAAAAATATTTGTTACTCAAAAAATCGTGGATTATGCATCCCTAATCAACAAACCAGAAAACACGTCCGGTGGCATTTCTGCAAATGTTGAACATTCACATTTTTTTCAGTTGCTGCGTAACTTATTAAAATATTATATAAAGTAGAACATTCCAACACTCGAAGAAATCTGACTTCGGATTTATGTACTAGAGTGTTTCCGGATCTTTTGTAAAAGATTGATCTATGAAGATACTTGTTTTAGTCTTTTGCTTATGTAAAGTATTCATATTCGATGTTAAAATATTATATAAACACACCCTGATGAACATCGATATGATCAAACTAACCATGGAAAACCCTAAATGTTGTAGATGTTTAGTTTTCAAGCTTTTCCAATCTAGCTCATTCACTTCTTAAACGAACACTCCGATACTGATATAACTGTACCGGGTCTATTCTGGTACCCCGGTTGGGTTGGGAGACGTCACTTTTTCCGCCCGTTAACGACAAGTGCGATTCTCGTACCCGTTTCTCCAACCGGTTGGGATCTCGTTCGGTCGAAAAAAGGACTCCGATTTCTCGCCAGCTCTGTACCTGGCGTAAACGCTATTCGCCAGTGAGAAGTGTTGTTTCGATATCAGAACTTATCAAATTTTCGTTTAAAATGGAGGCTGCTAAAACGTTAATTGTGTTTTGAAAGGGTTTATCGGGATAAATGTAACCCATTTGACCAATCTGAAGAAAAATTTATCAATTACTTTAGATTTTTTAAAAAGTAGTTAAATCTTTTATCGAATTTAAATAATTTAATACGACAATCTAAAGTAATTAAATCTTTAAAAGTAGTTAAATCTTTTACTACTCCATCAAGATAGTCAATAATGATAGTTGATAATTAGCTAAGATCAATTAAATTCAAAGATTTAATTACTTAATATTTTCTTATTAAATTAAATTGGGGCAACATTTTAACATTTTTTTTAACATTGAGTGTGGAATGACTTTCCTCATTCCGTATATATCATTACAATTTTTTTTATTTGGGTTTTAATTCAAAGAAATTTGTCAAATATTTACAAAGTAATTGCAAAATCTGACAATAAAAGAATTTTTCTTGTTCCTTGATAAAGATGTAATTTTTTTAATGTTGTGTAAACTTGCTGAATTTAATAACTTTTTCATGTTTTATTTTCTTATGTAATTGGAAAAATAAACAAATGGTTTGTAATATTAATTCATAAAATTTATTCATGTTAAAATAATTGGCATGGAAAAAAGTTTATTACTTTTCCTCTCTCTAGAAAACTGGTAAAATTACATCAATATATTGAAAAAAAGACTGTAATTTATGTTCTATAAATGTATAATATTATTATAAATGTATATTTTGTAAAAGATAAATGGTTTACCCCCCCTTAACAATGGACTTATGAAAGCAAGAAAGATGCATTATAATGCATCTTATAAGAGCAGAAGTTAAATCTTCCCACCTCTTACCCTTTGTGTCTTTTGAAAAGATGCGATCAACTTTTCCACTTAAAATTTGTGGATATTTTTCAAAATAATCCAACATAATTTCGAGTTGGGAAGCAAATGGTTCCTTCGCCATAGTTCCTTTGGCGATACAAAACTCGAACTGAATCTGAAACTACGCATGAAGATCGCTTGATTTGCTGCGCGCGCAGCAGAAATACGTCACTTCCTAGCGTAAAGGGAGATGTTCGAAACGATCGAGGTACGAGAATCAGACCCCTTCTTTCGGTCGAGAAAAAGCCATTAACGTCCCGCGTTCGAAAGGCGAAACGCTCCCAACTCAACCGGGGTACGAGAATAGACCCGTACGACTTGTGTATTATAAGCTTTAGACGACCACCTTAAGGAGTGTTAGGTTTTAGTTGGTTTTCTGTTGTCACTTGACTATAACCTTCGCTATTTCCTGCTCCTTTATAATTCAACATTAGAGGTTATCTGATGTATTTGTTGCATTATGTCCTATTTTGGAGCAACACAAGGTCTAAGAAAGCAGAATTTGCAATTTTGGACCGCAACTACCCAGACAGCATGTACACTTGCAGCAAGTTTGATTTTTCTTGATATTAGCTTGTCGTGACAATCTTGATGTGGCAACTTTGCAGCAAACCGCATGCAAAGCATAATCGACCAACCCACTTGCAAAACAAGTTTGCTGTGAAGTTGTTATGGCAAATTTCACACCACGATTGCAGAACAAGTTTGCTGCAAAGATGATACAGCACATTTAAAAAACATCCGATTTTTAATAGCATCTCCTAGACGGTCCTTCTTTTTATTAATTCAATAAATCAATGATAATTTGTAAGAAAGCTAACTTTTTCATAAAAAAATTTTTGAAAAATTCTCCATATTTTTACTAAATATAGAACTCACACTTTATATATCGCCTTTTTCTTAATGTTGAAATTTTAACGTTCACAAACAAAATGAAACCTAAAAAACAGTCAATGTTTTTTGAAAAATAATATATTTTTCCCTACATTTTTAAATGTAATTACTTTTGAACCGTAATTTCATAATTTATTCTACTAGCAGAACGTAGTTATCAGCGAAAATCGCTCTCTCATTGACTTAAAATTATATTCTCATCTCAAAATTTAAAAAATTAATGAAATCAAGAAAACAATTTAAAATAAATCGTATAGATGCACGATCTATTAGCGCAATCTATCTTCTCCTCTCAGAGTTTAGCTGACAGAGTGGTTAAGACGACAGGTTTAGGAAGCGGTACGTCGGGGGTTAGAATCCGAGGTTGTCTTCTTACTCTGTTTTTGCTATTGTTTGCAATGAGTTTGACGCTGCAAGCTTGTGACAAGTTTGACGCGTGGTGACTAACTAGTTTGCGTTAACTAGTTTCAAGCTTCATTCTTGCCGTGTCAAACTTGCTGCAAGCTTGTAGATTTGCAAAGCAAGATTGCTGTAACTTTACTGCAAACTAAAATTGCTATCTGGTAACAATTTTAGTTTGCAACAAGTTTGCAGCAGTTTTGCAACAAGTTTGATACGGCGAGACGGCAAATTCACAACAAGACAGCAGCATGTTAACTCAAACGAGTTAGTCATCACGCGTTAAATTTTCCACAAATTTGTCGCGTCAAACTCATTGTAAACAATAGAAAAAACAGAGCGCGCAGACAAACCTCGAATTGGAGGCCCCGACAACCCACTTCATAACCAGTGGCCTTAGCCACTCAGGATAGGAGAAGATAGATTGCGCATCTACACGTTTTATTTTAAACTGTTTTCTTGACTTCATTAATTTTTAAAAATTTGAGTTGAGAATATGATTTAAAGTCAAAGAGAGAACGAATTTCGCTAATATCTACATTTTCCTAGTAGAATAAATTATGAAATTAGGGTTCAAAAGTAATTACTTTTAAAAATATAAGACAAAATGTAAGTTATTATTTTTCAACAAACATTGGCTGTTTTTTTAGATTTAATTTTGTTTATGAACGTTAAAATTTCAACATTAAGAAAAAGGCGACATATAGTTTTCTTTAAAGTTCGAGTTCAATATTTAGTAAAAATATGGAGAATATTTCAAATTATTTTTTTATAAAAACATCCAGTTAGTTTTTTACAAATTATCATTGATTTATTGAATAAATAAAAAGAAGGACGGTGTAGGAGATGCTATTAAAAATCGGATGTTTTTAAAACAGAGACAAAGAGCAAAACCATATATATACAACTGTATCAAGGTCATGGTGTGAAAGTGTGACGTATCAACTTTGTAGCTAACTTGTTTTGCAATTGTGGTGTGAAGTCTGTCATAACAATTTCACAGCAAACTTGTTTTGCAAGTGGGTTGGTCGATTATGCTTTGTTACTTTGCAGGAAGTTTGCTGCAAAGTTGCCGCATCAAGTTTGTCATGACAAGCTAATATCAAGAAAAATCACACTTGCTGCAAGTATACATGCTATCTGGGTACATGCTCAACACAAATTTGATCTATGATAATTGACTATGACAAATTTAATAATCATTAAATGCCTATACCGTTTAGAATTCACCACCTTCCGATTCCGAAGAAGAGGTTTTACCACTAGGTCATCAGCTCTCCCTCAAAAGGAAAATATTCTAAGAAGTTGATATGGATATTTAATCCATATCAACTTACATATCAACAGTAACTAAAAGAATATTCTAATTACTTCCACGCGCCTACACAAATCCCGAAATCAGCGACTTATTGCCGCCATACTTTTCCCCAAAACACTTACATAATTTACTAAAAATAGCTATAATTCCCTTCACATTGATCATGTGTCTATGTTTTATTCCCTTATCTGAGGGTATGCAGGGATTTTCTGTTCGCTTTTTTACTTAAAACTTCAACTAAGATGCACGTATGTCCGCCACTCTCATAAAAATGACTTAAATATTTGGCTAATAAAGAAAATTAGAATATAACTCGGCTTTTTACTGACTACAACCACGAAATCATTATATATATATATATATAAAAGAGCAATTTTTTTAGTTAAGTTTAGTTTTTAGTTTAATTAACCTTTCTGTTTTTTTTCAACAATTGGTAACATGGATGGTTTGTACAAAAAGGTTGATTTAAAATGGCAATAAGCTCGTTCAAAGCCGAGCTACCACTTTAATTGTTGAAAATTCCATTTCCAGGATTACCTTTTTCAATATAATTAATTGTAATAGTGTTCATAAGATATGCTCATATTTTTTATATGTCCTTTTGGCATATGTTTAGTATTTTTAATTATTCGATTAATATTAGATTTAATTTAGTTAAAAATTGAAATTTTTGCAAGGGATTATTGATATGTTTGTTAATTTCTTTTGAATATTATGTTATGACATTTTATACATTATGCTCTTTGCATGTGTATTGCACTTTTGTTTATAAGATCATAATTTAAATTTTGTTTAATGAATAAATTTTTAGTTTTTGAATTGCATTTTGATATGTCTTGTTTAGTTTTTTATGTATGTTCATATATAACAGGTTATATTTTGGTTTATATTATATAAAATGGTTTGGTTTATATAAACAAAACAACATAAAACAATTTTTTTAGAAAATCTAAAAAATTTGAATATTACAAAAATACAAGAAAAATGATACAAAAAGGAGAAAGCTATTTTTGCGTTCGCGCAAAAGTTGCGTCAACAACAACAACAGAAAAACAATATATCAAAGCATACAAGAAACAAAAGACAAAATAAACAAAGGACAAAAAAAGGAAGACAAAAAATTGAATAATTTGAAAAATATCATGGCAAGCCGCTAAATCAGGGAGGAAGCCCGTCTATGATATTAATAAGTGCTTTTTTCTGCTAACGACATACGAAAAACGTAAAAAATTTGTCGTTATCCCCTCAAATAGCTTTCGTAATTTATATGTCGAATTTTTCTTAGCTATTATAAAGCTTAATATCGGAATGATGTGAGTTAATCCTAATATATTGATGGTTTGTCCTACATATCCCATGTCACAAAAACCATTAGATTAAACCAAAATTTTAGGTAATAAAATAGGTTATTTAGTAAATTAAATATTTAGGTAATTTAGTAAATTAAATATTTTACATCCAAAATCAGCTGAAGTATCTGATGAGACAAAATTTGGGTCGAAAAGGGGGCAGGTTTTACATCTTGAGTCATTGCATTATTTCTTATTTTACAACCAAAAGTAAAATTTTCTTCGACATTACTTGAAAAAAATGGAGCGATGGGGTTGCGTGATAAGGATCCGAGGTGATCCGAGCACAGGGCTCCTTTGAAATGAGCAAGCCCATCTTGCCATTATCTAGAGGACATAATTTCATAAAGTAAAAAACCCGAAGTTTGGGATCCAAATATTTTCATATTCCTCCCACTCAAAAGCCACCCTGCTCAAAAAGAATAAAATATGAAGAGAAATAAATAAAAAATGCAAGGACTGATAAATTAAACACAGGAACCTTTTCCTCTTGCTCGTATTACTAATATAATAGCCCAGATCCTCCGGTAGCGTTCTGACGTCACCAACAATAAAACTCGCGCCATAGCACTGCGAGACGTTAAACAGCATTATTTCATTGTTAGAGAACCTAAATTTCAGTAATTTTGAATTTAAAAGAGTAATTGAAATTCTAATTTCAAATTTAATAGCTTTAAAATAGTGAAATAAAATTTTCTATCGATTGATATAAAATTTATCTCGCTACTATTAATAGTTCCCGAGAAATTTTAAATTATATTCAAATCCTATATTTCAAATTAATTTCCTATATTTCAAATTAATTTCCGTTTTTTAATAGAAAGTAGTAAATTACGTCAGTGGTATATCATGCGCGTGATATAGTTTGGGCGCCAAATTGTATCTGAATGCAATCGTGGCGAAGTTGTTTTCTTGCCAAGAATTAAATTAGTCACCAGTGACGTGAATCTACCATTCGTTCTCAACCGCCGCCAGTTCCCGTTAATTCCAGTTTACACGATGGCACAAATCGCAGGGCAAACTTTCGATCATGTTGAAATTTACGTCGATGAGCCTGTCTTTTCCCATGGGCAGCTCTATGTTGCACTTTCAAGGTCTAGGATTCCCAATCACGTTAAAATTTACACAAAGACATCTGAAGTACAAGGAAAATTATTAAACAACGAAAAATACTTCACATGGAATGTTGTTTACCAAAAGGTTTTTTGAATAAATAAATACTTAAATAATATGCAAATAAAAAAATATTTCCTGTGTCATAAAACATATGCTTATTTTATTTGTGTTCAATCCATGTTAAACATTTCTCTCGCACATATATCTATTTAAACACGTCAAATTTGAAGGGAAATCTCTCGAATTGATTTTCTAGTTTGAATAATAATGGATAATAAAGAAAATAGGCAAAAAACGTCGGAATTTACAACTTATAATTAAAGAAATAAAAATCCAATTCGAATTACAATTTTTTTTTTTTTTACGGTGTTAGCTCTCTGTTGCGCTAATCCATCACAGTGTCAAATTTAGTCCCGGTATGTCAAACGGTTTGAGCGTGCATAAAAAAAAAAGAAAAACACCCGAACCTACATCATATTAAAAAATGGCTCTTTTATATATAGACTAGCTGATAATCCGGTTTTGCTCGGATCCAAATATTTACATATGCCCCCCATTTTATCAAAAGCCCCTCCGCTCAAAAAGAATAATATATGAAGATAAATAAAATAAAACAAAACAAAATTTGGGGAGGCATTTTAGAACTAACTTTTTTTAATATGGCTCAAAAAGAATAACATTTAAAGAGAAATAAATAAAATGAAACAACCATTGAATTAAAACACCGGAAGTATATTTTTGCTTCACTTATAAAAAAAGGAAATTCCAGAACATAGAATTTATTACTTAAAATTAAAGAAATAAAAATATAATTCGAATTTTTTTAAAAAAATTTACGGCGTTAGCTCCCTCTTGTGCCAATTCATTACTGTGCCAAATTTGGTCCCGGTAAGACCAGCGGTCTGGACATGCATAAAGAACAAATAAAAACAAAACAAATAAAAACCAAGCATACACACTAAAAAATAATTGTTCTTTTATATATCTAGATAAAATGTATTTTTAATGATTAGAGACGGTTTTTATTTTCAAACAAAGTGTATAAAGAAAATTATATCTATTCTTCAAACAAGTAGCAATACGTAACTGAACGAAGTACATCAG
>BGPR01004932.1:0-24437 GCA_013235015.1 Araneus ventricosus
AAAGGTATATAAATGGGTTCCAGAAACAAATCGGTACGACCTCTGTCGCGGTGTTTCCGTCGGCAAGCTTTCCATTATCGCGGCAACAATTTGAAAGCTAGCGAAAAGGGAAAAAAATCCAGGATTACTTTATTTGGGCGAATAACCGTCCAAAAGAATTTCAATTTAGGAAAACTCCGTATTTTTAAATATGGCTAACTCATTAAGCATGTTGAAACAATTTGTTTCTTTTTCTTCCTGAACGACATCCAAAACTTGTTTCAATTCAATCGTTTTTGGGTTATTTTTGTTTTCGTTTATTAATTTATAATATTCAACAGTATGGATGACATTCATTATTGAATAGAAGCCTCCAACTAAATCGCATTTGTTTTGTTTACTTTGGAAAGTAAAATCGTATTATCCATGAACTGTCATAGATGTTCCAAAATACTGTAACTAACAATAAGTAAAGCGTTTTTTGGGAGTAGCATAAGAAAAATATTTATACAGATACAGCTATAATTCTATTTTGACATAGAATTACAATCCAATCTTAATTTGACTGATAAAGAATTATAATTTGCAAATTATTATAACGGTTAACAATAAATATTTTGACAGTAATATCCAAACTTATAATGATATCTTATAAGGTTATTTGTAATTCCAAATCATATTACTCAGCATTAAATCTATCAAAATATCCTACTAAAAATTTTAAAGGAAAAGTGCATACTGTACTCAACAGTTTTATTTTATAAGAATAGCAATTTGAAAGTATACGGGAATTGCGCAAAACATTCGAAAGTTCATTATACTACTAACCAGAAACGAAAATATTTTTTGAAAAATTAACCAATTTTTCATTAATTAAATCTTTTTCGATAGTAATTAGAAGACACTTCTTTAACCTGTCTGTTCTCATGAAGGAATTTTGAGTAATGTTCAATAGCTTTCGGAGATAGACTATCGATTTTTGCAGAATGTACAAAACGAATACTAAATTAAATCACAAAAATAAATATATAGTGATAAAAATTTCATTTATTAGAAATCCAATGTAATGCCGACCTTAGGTTCCTTTCTGAAAAAAAGAGGAATCAGATGCTAGTTCCGGCAGCACCTTTTGAGGGCTCTGCAATCGTTTATCTAATTCCAGACGGAATATCTGTGATGTTCTTTCTCTGAAGGTATTACAACGAACCATAAATCGGTAATTTTTACCCATTCTTACGAATAGAATAAATTTTATTTCATTAACCTCCTCAGTCTCAGCGTCGCCGTCAGGAGGCAATTAACAACACTTTTTCAAACCTCGAATCATATCAACTCCTTCTCTTATCTTTGTTTACCAGCCCGGACAAAAATAAGTCGAAGCCTTAAAGAAAGCTGTTTGCCTGTTTAGGAATAGGTTTGATTTTTTTAAGAAAAAAATTTATATAAAAATTTTCTTTATTAATATAGTGGTAAATTTTTATACACACTTACATGCACATTATAATTAGAAAAAAGTTATTTATTCATGTCGTTACATCGAGGGAAAGTTACGAATTGGCGAAAAAGATAGTAGGTAAATTGATTGTTATTTTCCGTACTCTCAAGGACCCCTCTGTTTAACAACGCGGATATAAAAATCCAAACTTTAAATAAAAAGAAAACGATTCTAACTACCTTTAGCCCACACTCAACTCTGACTTCCCTCGCAACGACAAAGTCCTCAATTGCCTCTTTGGTGATGATTCAGCCATCCAGGGTAGCAATTTCAAATTCATTGTTAGAACCTTCCAATCCCAAATAGATAGCACTGAATGCTGATACACCTAGTGGAGAGTTGCCATCAATACTGACAAAACTAAGGCAAATCTTTTTCGAAGATGTCACTCCATCAATATACTTAAGACCTTCTCATTCATGAAAGAAGGTTTAACCTGGGAAAATCAAGTCAAATATATCTTGGACTTGTACTTGATAGCAAACTCTCTTTCAGGCGACATGCTAAATATAACTCTGATAAATTTTGGAATAAAGTCCATATGATTATTCCTCTGATTGGAAGACACTCTTCTCTCTCACTAAACAATAAAGTACTATTATTCAAATAGATACTTCGGCCAATACTAACTTACTTTGCCCCTATGTGGTGTATCATCGCAAAAACTGACAGAAGAAAAATCTAGAAACTACAAAATAATAATAACTAATGCTCCCTGGTTCGTGAGGAATGATGTCATCCACAAAGTTCTCCAAATTGAGAAGACGGAAGATCACATAAAGACTTTTTCTAGAAAACTCTTCGTTCAACTTCAAGATCACAAAAACCCTCTTAACAAAATTCATATTGAATATTCTCACACAAACGGAGAATATCTCTACTCTTATTCTAATGGTCACTCCCCCTTAAACCACCATAATTAGAAATAATTATCCGGATCACACACTCTAATTAATCGATCACCTTTCCTTTTTCATATTTTTTACTCTCACCTATACCTTCTACACCTCATAAAATACAGCGGCTTTCATAGCCGTATGTCAGATGGTTAATTTAGCTTTTAATATTCAAGTTTTCCCCTCACACTATTCAAAAGCACCCAGCATGAATACATGCGCATATTTGCGCTGGTACTCAATAACAGATCCATCACTCATGGAACATAAAACTTTCTGGTCTGAATTTCACTTTCAATTTCTCCTAACAACAAAAGTAGTGCTTTCATGAAACGCTGGTTTTAATATATAAAAGCGGTGAAATATTAGAAAATTAAACATATATGGTGCATGGCGACTTTCACACTGTAGTTTGAAACATGATCACAGCGGCTCTAGTTGAATAGTGCCCTATGTTCTAGTGTAACAAGAAGACACAATTCTTGTCTTTTAGTAGAAAGGAATTGTGGATAATCGAAGATCAGAGCCACGCTATTTATCGAAAGTTTGACACCTTGGTGTTAAAGAGAAGGAATTTTATCCCCAAACATTTTACTTTCTGAAATTTACAGTGTGTGTACTAAAATTTGTAATGTTTAATTATTCGCCTTCAAAAGCCACAATGGAATTATCGAGACGAAAACAGGTAAGTTTTGTAGGCGTTTCTACATTGATATCGAAGACAATTTAAAGTAATGAGAAATTTGTAATATTTTAACAATTTATTTCCGTTTTTGTAAATAAAATAATGGATTTTCGTATGTTTTTCGTTTTTATAGATTGCTCATCACACGGAATAATTTCGGTTGATACAATATGCAGTAGACCTTAAAAATTTATGTTATCATGTATTTTAGATTTAATGCAGCTATTGCGCAGTAATATGATTTGAGAATAAAAATAATCTTTAAAACAAATCTTTGGCTACTACTATCAAAGTTATTGTTAACTATTAATATAATTTTAAAGTTATAAATATTTTATTAGTCAAGCCTGACTAGTTTTAGGTTTGGGAAGAGAGTTTTACAGGGGTAAGTATGTGTTGGCCGGGCCTGTACCCCTGACACGCCCGCTGCGGATGTGGCGTCTGATCCGCTGGGTCTAAGCCACGCCTACATTCCTGTGCGTTAGAGGCCGTGTCACGGCTTTTGCGTTATAGATGTAGTTATATCCTGCTCAATGCTCTCTAAGATGTAAATGGCCTATTGTGAAATGGAATTAAATGAATGAATCTTTTTTATTTCTCCGGACGAAAGCATTCTACCTCCGCTTTCCGATTTGCTGACGGGAACTTTTTCTATGTTGAGCCAAGTAAAAATGCAAAATTTGCGATTTTTTAAAGACAAAATTCATATCAAATAACAGTTACCAGAAAAGTAATATTATAAATATCCAATATGATATACAACACTTAAATGAGAGAAAGAAGCTACCTTTTTGAAGTATATGCATGCCCCCAAGCGCATCGTTTTAACGCGAAAATAAAAATAAAATCAATGTAACTTCAGAACTACTTGTAGGAATAAGCTGAAATTTTGCATGGGCTTATAAAATGGCCTTCTGCATCAATTACTGTTACAATTTGGAGGTATTCCCAGTCAAAAAGTTTTAAGTATCAAATTTGACAAAATATTTCTTTTCTTCAAAATTATTTTAAAATCAAAAGTACGAGTGCTGAAACTGTATAATACTTCATATTATTAGAAAAAAAAAATTCTAGATCGAGACGCACCTCTTCAATGCATTGTCGTTCTGAAAGCAGATGTTAATGATTAAAATATTTTTCTAATATCTGAAAAGGTAGTAAATTAATAGGAGTTTATTTTTTATTAAATTAATGCACTAGAGAAACTAAATAATTATTTTACTTAATTATCACACGAATTAAAACGGAAAATTTTCGATAAATCTTTTAATCTTAGCCTTTAAATGCCCATTGTTTCCTTTAAGAAGCATACCCAATGTTGTGTTTTAAAATCTTGAGAATCAGACTGAAACTGAGAAGCCTGTTGGGCCCAATAAAATACACATTGAAAATTTTATGAAATTCAATTACAACATATAGATGGCAACCGAAATGCTGATAAAAAAATGTTTTCACTTCAGGCTCCATCTTTTTTACTGCATTTGTATGCTTGAAAAAACATATTTTATTCTACAATATTGAATGAAATTCCTAAACTGTTGTTACTTATTAAAATAAATCTGTTTTTAATATTATAGAATTTTATAAATTAAATTTTTTTCTGAAATAAAGCGCAGTGATGTCAGTTGGGAACAAACGTTTTTTAGTCGTAAACCATACTTAAAATTAAATATGATTTTTTAAATATTTTCACATGCTTTATTCAAAAAATTAAATTATAAAAATATTTTTACATCAATTATTTAAATATCGGTCTTCTAAGGGTTAATAATTTTCAGCGCTAATAATTTGGTTATAATTGTAATTTCATTTTATATATGCCTATAAAGTAATAGCCTAAGAGAGCGACTACAGCGCCTCCAGTTCTTGAAATAAGAATTAAGTTAGGATAGACTTCGCTTCTGTATGCATAGTTTTGTTAAGTGGGTCGAAAATCATATAGGGCACGAATTCAAATAGGGCACAAAAGTTGTGTATTAACATGCTAATCAACTTAAAAATATTTTTAAAAATACATTTTTAATCTTAAAACCGCCCCAAGAGTCTAAAGTTTGGAAAAAATGACAAAAAACAATTTGAAAAAAAAAAAAAAAAACGTCGGAAAAGTCGATTTTTCGAGTTTCGAATTCAAGAAGGGCGCAAATGTTGTGTATTACCATCCTAATCAAAGGAAAATATGGAAAAAAATTATGCCTTGAATCAGACGATAAACGAAATCTGCTTTCATCTACAACAGTACATTTCTCTACTGAATGTTTGTCATTTTGTCACGATTCTTATCTCCTCCTTTCGTTATATATATCCTGTGAACACAGCTAACCGATTTACCAGTAAACAAACGCTGCTTAATCTACTGCGCCCATACTTGTCTGTATTCCACTGTTCATTTTGACAGCAGTTATTCGTTATATATTAACTTTCTCTAGATTGTTATTTTTGTTTAGCTATCCCCATTTCCAGTAGGTTTGTTTGATCAACTAGAATCATAATATCTAGAAACTGTTGTGGTTTCATAAAATTTTCCAGAACAGTCCAGTGGCGCTTTTAGCAATTCATTAGCTATGTCTCTAATTAAACGGCATTTTACTCATTTACCCAAAATTCTTTCACGGGTAAAATCCTCTGAATGTGCTTTCTGATTCATACCATTTGGAACATCAAGAGAAAAAGCATAAATTATTATTTTCTAACGCATCTACAATATATTTTTTGCATGCACAATATACTTTTAATCTTCAGTTCGCGAAAAGAGCCTGATATTTGGAAAAAATGAAGAAAATAACAATATTTAACTCCACGCTAAAATTTTACAGAGTACAGATTTTTGTTTCTAATAGCGTCTAAGTACTTCATCTTAGTTGCCTCGTGACAGAAAAATTATATTTAAAAACCATTCACTACATTTTGAGTTCGCGAGAAAGGCCCATATTTTGAAATTTAGTTGAAAAATAGAGATTTTTACAGTTTAACAAAATATTCATGGTGGTATAGTAAATTATAAAATACAATCTTTCTTCGTTTAGGACCGTAATTGACGAACGGATATCTTTTAATTGCAAACAAGACAGGAGCATATGTCTTCATAATGTAGTTAACATGCATTTTGAGTTCGCTTGTAGGGCTTGTTTGGGAAATGAACAAGCGTTAGACCCGGATTGCAAATGTCAGCCGTCGGGATTGACTGAGCGATACAGGATCTCTTACAGTTATATATGGAGCGCATTGTCTTGTCTGGATTGCTATGACAATATCCAGAAGGCATTGTTGATCTTTACTAAGATTAGTGGTTTTAATATTGATTTCATTGAACTCAATTGCTTCGAAATTTATAATGGCAATTTATCACAATTAGTCAGATGTTTGAAATGACGCTGGAGCCGTCCTCTCTCTCTCTCTGTCCAAATATTCATCTAAATGTTTGAATTGTAGTTCTTTGATTTGTAATAAGCATATGAACCATTGCAGCGGTCGCTGAATTTTAAGCTCTATGTTACGGATAACCCCATTTGTCCATTCTATGTTTGTTTTTGTACCTTTGAAACCAATTGATTCCAATTCATTAACGTCAATATCATTATCTTCCATGTATTTAAGAATGCACATGGCTATATCACTACCGTTTCCACTTGCTGGTGTGACGTGACCGACTAACTAACCGACGTGACGAACTAAAAATGCTAGTTAACTACATTGTACAGACATATGTTCCTGTCTTATTTGCAATTAAAAGATATCCGTTCGTCAAATACGGTCTTAAACTTAGAAAGAATGCATTTTATAGTTTAAAATACCGCAATGAATTTATCTGTTAAACTGTAGAAACCTCCATTTTTCACCTAATCTCCAAAATTCAGGCCTTTCGTGCGAACTCAATATATAATTTTTCCGTCATCAGACAACTAAATTGAAGTACTTAGACGATTTTAGAAACAAAAATCTGTAGCTTGTAAAATTTTAACGTAGAGTCAAATAGTGTTGTTTTTGTCATTTTTTTTTCAAACTTTAAGCTCTTTTCGCGAACTAAAAATTAAAAGTATATTGTACATGCAGAAAATATATTGTACATGGTTATACAGATAATAATTTATGCTTTTTCTCTTGATGTTCCAAATAATATAAATCAAAAAACGCATTCAGAGGATTTTACCCGTGAAACAATTGTGGGTAAATGAGTAAAATGCCTTTCAATTACAGTCGTCGCTAATGAATTTGGAATTTCCAAAAGAGTCACTGGACTTTTATGGAAGATTTTATGAAACCGCAACAGTTTCTAGATATTATGATTCTAGTTGACCAAGCAAACATACTGCAAATGTATAACGAATAACTGCTGTCAAAATGAACATTGGAATTCAGACAAGTATGAGCGCCAGCATAACAGGCCAAGGTCATCTGTAAATTTAACAGCGTTTGTTTGCTCGTAAATCAGCTAGCTGTGTTCACTGAATATTTACAATGAAAGGAGGAGACACGAATACAGACAAAGTGACAATCATTCAGTGGAGAAATGTACTGTTGTATATGAAAGCAGATTTCCTTTATCGTCTGATACAAGGTGCCACTATATTTGACGGGAATCAGGAACTGCCAATGCTTCAGACAACATCTTGGAAGTTGACCTTTACATAGTTGGTGCTGTTATGGTTTGTGCAGGTATAATGTTGAGCAGGAGTGCGAATCTTTACGTCTTGTAAAGGGACATGAATACACAAACATATTGCCGAGATAGTAAAGTACTTCAAGTACGAAACATTCGTGATGAGATTGGCTCTTCCTCTTCTTGGATAAAAATTCTCGCTGTCATCGTGTGGCGGCGTTCTGTCATCATGTGGTGAGTCATGTTCGCCCAACTGGTATAGTAGCTGTAATGACTTCAGGAACAAGGCCATGGGGCGACGTTATATCATCATGTGGCACGTGTTGACGATCTTCTTGAAAGTGAAGTGATACATAGAATAGAGTGGACTGAAAGTTTTCCAGACTAAGAATATGTACATGTATGGGATGCCATTGGCATACGAATGGTACTTCAATCCTCGGACAACATGGTCTAGGGCATGAGCAACTGGTGCTATGTATGCATTGCAGTTAGAGTTCTACACAAATATTACTAAGGTTTCATTAAAGAAACTAATCTATTAATTAGATTCTCCTGTTCATTTTGCTCATCTCTCCAAAAACCATAATTTGGTATGCTTTTATTTTGTATCCTGTATTTCCTGTAAATTTGTTGTTTTTCGCGTAACCCAGACCAAGAAACAGAGGATCACCGATGAATTTGAAATGAAATCTTTCGAATTAGAAAAAAATACCAAATTCCACTGTATTGTTTTAAAAATTATTTCTGTTCATTTTTATACTCAATTAACCCTTTTCCATCTTAATATGGCCCGACCACCAATTAACGGTCATATCATTTACACTTTCTGTTCAGTCTTGGAGGCATTTTGCATGTTGAGATTCAGATGTTCAGAGAGTATCTCACTTACTTCGTAGCTGATTAGGGAGGAAACATTTACAGTGCACGTGATATGAACCACCTTTAAATCAATCAAATGTTGAAAATCAATTGCTGAAGTTTCCAATTTCATAACGATTAAATAAAATAATTAAAATAAGAAAGGAATCTTTCAAATTTTTATATGTATTGTTTTACTCCTTGTTCCAGAGGAGAAGTAATAGGATCTAAATTATTACTGGTTTGGAAGTGCATTTTTCTATATGGCAAAATTATTAGCCCCAGTATCAATTTGTTACAGCAGAATATTTGCTACATTGAAGCATTTTATCAGTTGCAATTGCTGTGGATGTTTCTCGATAACAAGACGTATTACACTGTTACATAATCATAAATTACAGAGTTTTAAGTGGATTTATCTATTTTATTGCCATTCAGTATTGCCATAAACTTTTCTGATATTAAGTATTGCAAATGTATAATTAAACTGGTTGAATCCGGTTGAAGAGTCGATTTCCAGTTGTTAAATAAGTGCAATTCCTTGGGCTTGCTATAAGAACTTTTAACAACAAAAATAACCAAAACATTACCATTCATGAGTTTCTTTTGATTTTTACCGTCTTATATGCGATATATACAAAAAGAAAAGATTGTGTCAAACAACTTGACCTCCATATTTTGACAAATCTCCACGTATTAAACGAGCTGTGGTGGCCTGGTGGTAAATCCTCTGTTTCGTGGCCGGAGGGTCCAGGTGCGAGATCGGATTCCATCGAATAACCGCCGAAATTCGAACCGCGATTATCGAATTCCTGAAGACACTAAATAGAGCCATGGAGATATTAATATTATTAAAAGCTGTTTCTTCGAAAACAACTTTTATCATTTGCACTGCGAATTTCATGATTTGTTGCGCAAGTTTGGGCCAAATAAAAACTTTTAAAGTAAAACTACCAACTGCATCAAACTGTTTAATTTCTATGGGTGGCCCTTCCTGTCCTAGTGTTGATAAGGTCTATATTCTTGAATGTGTGTGATGAATCTAGCATCGACAAAGTACAGTCCTTCATTCGGTGCCGAGCAGCGTTGTGTTAAAACCTAATTTCAAAGAAAACTAAATTTGTTGTTCCTTTCTCCCAGTTTTTTGGGAAAAATTTGAAAGATGTATTTCAATAATATTATTAATCAAATACTGTTATTTTTATATTTTCAATCTCTGCTGATTGAACAGTTGCTTCTATCTACCGCTTATGGTTCAATTAATTCTTTTAGCTTATTTAAAATCTTACACACACTGCTTTCTAAACCATATCACGAATGATGCTTAAGTCGTATCAGGATGTCTTATAAATATAAAGATACATATCATGTATTGAAAGTAAATTGCTTAGTAATATTTACATCTCCTTTTGCAGCAACACGGTGACCACTTTGGGAAGGACTTTATAATTTTGAGCCGTGGTCAGATGACGAGGACGACAACGGATCTGGTATCCCCTCTCAAGCTTCCCTGCCGTACCATCGGAAGAACATTTGGCGCCGCTGAATTTAACGTGCATCAGACCCGCTTCAATTTATGCTCTTTAACATAATCGGGGTTAATACCTAGAGAAACTAACCCATTTCTTATCATCAGACTACCGCCTCTTAAACGGGATGTTCTCCAGTGTTACAATCCACTTTTTTCGTAACACAGGATGCCAAACCCATTCGTGAATGTGAAATCCCGATGATAATTTGAGCAGAATGAGGGAAAGTTTGAAATTTCATCGTTGTTGGAATTCCTTTCATCCCGTTCGGCCATAAAAGTGAAAAAGGATCCTTGGAGGCGGGCGATAGATCATCCGTGTGTGGGGGGAGAAATGTTCGTGGGAGTCAGACTGGAGATGTCAGTGTGGGGAGGGTGCTTTCTCCAGAAAGAGATGATCCCCCGTATGAGGGAGAGGAAGCGTGGGTGGGAGTCAGTCTAGCTGGAACGGAAATTATGTTCACTGAAATACCTATACTTTTATAAACTTTCACAGTATTTAACTGGATTTTTATATGAGTTGCCTTATATATCAGCCTTTCAAATTATGAAAGAAAAATTACACTATGTCTCGCACATGCGCCGTAAAAAATATTTTACTAAAATATGCTTATTTCCTTAAATTTTATCACAATGCTGGTGAAATAAATTGTCTATTATTCAGCAAGTTCCTTGTAATTTAGTTGAAAACTCTGAATGTTATAAGCGAAACAAATTTGGGAAAGTTTTCGATTTTTTAAGAAATATTATTTATCTCCTAGAGTGTACGTGCTATCTTAATATAAATAAAAGTCTTCGTGGGTATGTAAGCATGTGGTTATGTTCCACATCTTCTTCTAAAAAACTAGACTGATTTCAACCAAACTTTGCACACTAATTATTTAAGATTTCAGATAATAATAAGATTATTGTCACCTTTTAGAAGCCCAGAAGTTAATTAAACAGTCAGTTAATTAGAAATTAACCGAAACCGTTTCTCCGCAATAACTTCGACGCAATTTGCTCAACAAAAAATATTTTCATTCCATCTTAAAGTTCAAAATTTCACCTTTGCAATGGTACCAAATATATCTGTGAACTTTTCCATTCAATTTTTATTAATTATTCAAAATTTAACAAATAGTTAATTACCTGCAGACAATTTTTAAATAATGCAAATTTATAGCTGCTCCGTTGCTAGGCAACGGTTAGACTTTGAACTAATTTACCTTTATTTTTGAAATTTTTATAAATATATTTTATAAAAGAAGAGGAAGATCATCATCAACTTTTAAAAACCTCAAATCGTATTAAAATTTCAGTTCATTCGAAAATAAGCAAGATTTCGTCATTTTCCGTCATATTTTTTCGAAAATAAGTATTATGTCTCAAAAACTATTTTTACACATATTAAAAATTTTAAAAATTAGATTTCATGACACAAATTTCATTTTCGTTCAATTCGTTGCCTTTATTTTAATAATTTTATTTAATTTTAATTGTGTATAGAATTTATAATTTGAAAACTTTTTTTTTTATTTGAGAAGCACAAGAATACATAAGAAGAATTGTTGCTAGATCACATTAGAAAAATTCTGGAAGAAAACTAATTTCATTATTTTTTATTCATATTTATTTTATGGCTTTTTCTTAATGACAAATTTACTATGTAATTAATTGCCCCAAAACATCCATTAAAATCTTTCTTTTACTGCAAAATTTATGAAAAAAATTTGAAGACCTTTCCAACAAATATTAATTTTTTATGGAGAAAATTAGCTTTATTAGGTTTTTAAAAATCGTCTGGTTCAATTGATATTTTTATTTTAATTATAAAACTTTTCAGACAATAAAAGAAATCCGGGTATTATAATTTTCTATACAAAAGTAGTTTTTCACATAAAAAATATTAGACATGGAAGTATTTTAATACCGAGTAACGCCGGGCATCACAGTCCATAAAATTTATGCAAACAATATGTTTATTTAAGCATTAACATTGATGAAAATTGTGCATTAATATCAGTTTTCTGTGAGACGAAATCCTTTTCGTCTTTGTCAATTTCCTGTAGGCCCCTATAATGCCCTTGCGACTTAATATTTATAGCAAAATGTGAGTCCAAGTCCATTCATAATATGGTCTAACTTTCTCCAGTCTTTCAGGAGAAATTCAAAATGTGTGTAAGTATCCGGATACTTTTGATCAGATAGTGTCCTTTTAACAGGAAAATTTATTTCATAAGTACACTACTGAATTATTGCCTGAAAAAACAACAACCTATGCATGTCAAAAAATTTACAATATAATTGAAATTCGTTGACAATAAAGATGCCTCAGTTGACTTTTAGCAAAAATTTACTTTAAATATATGTGCAAAATTGTGAATTTGCATTAAAACGAATTATTCTTCTGACTGAATTTTAAACAGAAGCATTTAAGATTTTTTAAAAGCTACACTTGTTTAAAAGATTAATTCTGTATATAATTCGTTTTATTTTATTGAGTCAACACAATCTTGTTTTAACAAATTTGAAACAAACTTACAACTTTTTTTGAACCCCCTCAGACCTGATGTCCGGTATACCGGACATCAACTTTGAACTGCTCCTATTAATACAATAATTGAAGAAACTACATACTGTTTTTTTAAATTTGATTCTCGATTTTCTTAAAAATATAATCGTTGTAAGAATTTTACGTTTCGAGCTTGGAATGATTATAATTTTTTAGTTTTACCCAAAAAAATCGATAAAATCATCGTTCTTCCCATAATGGAGCTCTGTGGTGAATTTTATTTTTCAAGTAATTTCTTGTTTTTTATCCTTTTTCTACTATTTAAAAGGCTTCTGCAATATTTTATTATCCTTTGACAACCATTTTAAAGTGAAATTTGTGTGAAGTTTTGTCTTTTTTCAGTTGAAATATCCGGTATTGTCCGGATGCTGGACACTTAACTGCTAACTTTTTTAATTTTTCATCAACAGGCTTGAAATCTCATTTAGGCTTTAACCTTTGTATTATTACACATTACGCCAAAGAAAAAATTCTAACTCCATTATTTCTTAATTCAGACTAAAATGGCTCATAATGAAGTGATTTCCTCAAAAATAAAAAACCAGAGGACCATATTCGATAAATAGGTAGGAACTATTTCGAATACAAACAGAATTTTGAATCAAGTCTTAAACGCATTGTTCAAATTCTCGAATATCCTTAATAATATAATAAATGCGAAAGTGTGTCTGTCTGTCTGTCTGTCTTTCTGTCTGTCTGTCTGTCTTTCTGTCTGTCTGTCTGTCTGTTTGTAAAGCTTTCACGACCAAACCACAAAACCGATTTGGATGAAAATTGGCAGAGTTGTAGCTTCAAACCCAAGAACGGACATAGGCTAGGTGAAATCACGTTAAATTAATTATTTTTGCCTACAGATTAAAATTAGTTAACAAAGAAAGCCCAATGACTCCGCGATTCGCGATGAAAATTTTTATTTTTCAATAAACTGTCACGTGATCCTTTAGGAATGCGAAAACATGTGGAATAAATTATTTTTAAAATCAACTATCATGCAATCCCTTTTTCCGCTGTAACTTACGAAGAAATTGTCCGATATAAATTATTTTTATACCATCTTAAAGATAAAAACTTAACCTTTTCAATGATATCAATTTTATTTCTGTGACAGTTTTCATTCAATTTTTATTAATTTTTTAAATTTTACATGCAGACGATTTTGAAATAACGCAAATTTATAGCTACTCAATTGCTAGGAAATGGTTAGACTTTGAACTAATTTGCCTTTATTTCTGAAAATTTTGCTTACATTTATAAGTATCCATAAAATAAGGCAGAATTTACATGTTTACATTAATTGTCTGTCTGTCGGTCGATTGGTCGGTCACAAGAACTCCTCCTAAACGGTGAATGGCAGCGACGTGAAATTTACACACGGCATTCTAGAGCATATTTTTAGGTCAAAGGTGTTATATTCAACTTCCAGAGTTAATTAGTT
This sequence comes from Araneus ventricosus, assembly GCA_013235015.1. Taxonomy (NCBI): domain Eukaryota; kingdom Metazoa; phylum Arthropoda; class Arachnida; order Araneae; family Araneidae; genus Araneus; species Araneus ventricosus. The sequence goes on from BGPR01004932.1 coordinate 14,031, forward strand.
CTTAAGATATTTAATTAAATAACGAACATTAGCCACTTTTAAGCCTAATACTTAGACGTTTTTTGCCAATAACTTCTGAAATCTTTATTAGACAACAGTTATTTTTAGGCCATTTTAAAGACCAGAAAATGATCTTTTTAATGCTATTACTGCCATTGCGATGAAATATTTTCTCCGATTGCTATAAAGGTTTAAAAATATTTTTTAACGTAATTTCTAACAATACTTTTTATTCTTATAGAAATAAATTCAAGCCAAATTATTGTTTCGCGCGCGGGCTTTTGCCAGTGTTAAAGTTAATATAAGAAAATATTGCTTTCTTTGACCATAAACAACAAAGGAGACTTTACACTTCCGGTTTCCTGTTGTGGTAGCATTTACATCTTTTAATACGATTACACAGTGATACAATGACGTTAGTGAATTATTCTCTCGATGTTTTGTTTAATTTTCACAGTGAGATATTACAGAATATCCTTCTGTAGATATGGTAATGGGCATTAACAAGGAGCATCATATTCTGTAGAGCTCTTCAAGATCTTAGAATTTTCAGGGGCGCCTTCTGACAAACCTAGAATGATAGTCGGTGTGCCAGTACTACTAATATGTAACCTCGATATACCGAGACTGCGCAATGGCACACGGTTAAAAATTACACACCTAGGTACAAACGTCGTGAAAGCTACTGTTATGACTGATATAGGGAGAAGAGAGAGTGTTTCAATTCCACGCCTTCCGATAATACCGAAGGATTTATCATCTCAGTTCAAAAGGTAACAAATCCCTGTAAAAATATCATTTGCGAGGCTCAGGGCCAGACACTGAAAGTGGCAGGCGTACATTTGGAAAAACCATATTTTTCCCATGGGCAACTATATGTGGCCTGTTCACGTGTGTACAGCCCACATAACCTCTACATCCGTGCAAATAACGTGGTATACAAAAGTATATCATCATAGATAAACAATTTACATAACTATATCAGCATACATGTACAGTACACTCCTGTCAGCCGCCCAATTAAGTATTATCAACCGTCAGAACTTTTCCTTTTCCCCTTTCAAAATGCAACAAAACATTTACGTTCGTGAATTAAAAAAAAGATTAATTCAAATTCTTCGCGCACGAAGTCGCGGATAACAGCTAGTATTAAATAAGTATAATTTTACGCGAGACTCGAATGAAAAAATGGAATAAAATGACCATAAAAGACTCAAATATTTTTCTTTTCTCCAATCAATAAAATGAAAAAGGAATAATGTATCGATCGTTACATATCGTGCACATAAGATCTATTGTGCTTTCCTATGAATAAAACAGTATTTTTCACATTATATCCGTAAGCTACTTTGTTGTCAATGGTCATTTTTTCTTAGAAAGCTAATATATTCTATTAGAACTGTTCACTTTAAAAGTTTGCGAATTCATTTCAATTAAGAAAATTACAATATTTCCATTTTTAATGTAGCGGAGTATTTTTTAAAGTTTTCATTGTTGGCATTCATGCAAAGAACTTTTTTAGACTTTCTTTTATTATTTGATTGAATAATGATAACTAATACGAAAAAGCCATAGTTCTAAATTTTCAATATTATGCGCTCTTTTACGTGTACCTGTTTTCGGAAGCGGCCTTCCATTACAATAATTTAAATTGCGAAAACAAAATTTTCTTATTTTATTACTTGCTACTTTAATTCAATATTCATTTATTCAGAATTCCCGAGCTACTGTCACCACATTTATGCATGACAAGATCTCGACGAAGGTTATTTAGAATTATGTGGGCATTTAAAATTCTCTGCTGGATTGGTATCGGGCAATGCAAAAAACATCGAATAATATCTTTCATTTTCTTCTCCCTGATACTTCTTACATATTTGGATATTTTGTTTATGTACGTAATGTTTGTAAAGATAAATGGATACGGGATAAAATGGGCCTTGTTAACAATTATTAGCGTCACGTCCAGCATAGTGCTGATGTGCTCAGTGAATCGCAAAAGATACGAGTTAACATTTGCAATGAAAAGAGTACAATTCATGTATAATACTGTTTCTGAGAAGAAAGCAAACACCTTGGCAGTCTTTATTTTAGCTTCTCCATTCATTTACAGTTTGACGATTTTACTGGCTTTTGAAGTCGGGGGAGATGAAAGTGGATTTCTGTATTTCTCTTACGGAATCTCGGTGTCCAATAAAATACTAAAATGCTTCATAATGTTTTGGAAATCTTTTACATATTATTTGATATTCCCAACTTACTCTAATTTATTTATTTTGGTATTTTGTGTATTTTTTTACGATTCGAGCTTGTGTATTCGAAATCTGTCCCATGAAGTGGAAAGATGCACCCCTCAGGCATTCACCAAAGCGATCCAGCTCAAACATCTCACCTGCAGACGGAAGATTTTTAAAATGCTTGAAGGGTTAGAAGCAAACTTCTCTTTAGTGTGTTTTATTTTATGTGCAGGGCATTTCTCACACTGTTTCTCTTTGTTGGCTCAGATAATGTTGTATTCTTTCAAGGAAAACGCATTAATGTACTTAGCCGACGCAGCCATCAACTTGATATATGTTGTCATACCTTTGATCTTGATGTTTTGGATTCCTGAACAGATTCCTCTGGAGATGGAGAACCTCAAAAAAATCATACGCTGCAAATATGAAATGAGGGCCAGCTTCGGAATAATCTCCGAAAAATCTACAGTTGAGAAATTGCTGTTGGAAGAGGAGATCTTCGTCGTGTCTGGATGCAATCTGATTTTCTTCAGGAGAAGGAATATTCTCTCAGTTTTAGGTACTGCTTTGACATACGGACTGCTTCTTATAGGACTAGAAGTGCGAAAATGATGCAGAGAGAGTTTTCCTGCTTTTTTCAGAATGTACAATTTGCCTTCAAATTTGTTATCTGTTAACAGTAATATATATTAACTAAAATGATATAATTCATTTTGCTTATGATTTCGTTTCCTGAAAACAGCAACGTGCGCTCTCTAAAATAACACAAGCTTAATTATCAAAAATAAGCAGTAAACACAATTTGGTCACAGCCGTAGTTCATATTAATTAGAATTTTAAATAGTACAGGGGTGCTAAAATATTAATATTGTAAACACCGAAATATATATTTTATTAATGTATATAAGAAAATTAATATTAATTGTTATGAAAAAGGTAATTTTAAATTTTCTTCTTTTATAACTTCATTCATTTCCTTTGTTCTGAAATACATGCATTCGAGATTTGGCGCTTTTACGACAGCTGACATTTTCACTGCATTTTTGTCAATAGGGTTACATAAGTTCTAATTACTCAGTATATTTCCTTCGGTATTACGAAACTTTGGCCAGTAGGCAATTTTTATGTTCACGCTGATACGTTTGGAATGCGAAACTGGTTACTACTACCACTAATTCCAGGATTGCTGTTCTTAAGGTTTCCGAACACGTTCAGAGCACTTTTTTTTAAATTGTGAAATAGAAACACCAAAATATGTTTTTTAAATTAGAATGTAATAAAGATTAATATTAGAGTATGATTTTTGAGTATAAATTATTATAAATATACAAAAATCTTGAATTTCTGCTGCTTTTTAGAGGAAATTCCCAAAACTTTCAAACATGCTAGAGGTCAAATTTTATAATAATTCAAATAAAACTAATACTAAAATAAACTACATACTATGGAATAGTGCTTATACTAGAATCTTAACATTCTTTGTATAAATAAAAATGTTAGAGCTAATCGAAAAAATCATTATAAGATTTTCAGCAAATTTTTCATGTCATTTTTCAGATAAAAGACCATAATTAAAAAGATATTGTTACAATATACATTATTCTAGTACATTCACTAGAGAAACTTTTGAAGAAAGTGTCCACAAAATGTCAGATTAATCGAATGATAATATCTCGAGTTATCATGTTTGAAGTGTGAAAATTATGCATAACATCTAGTTTTGAGAAAAATGAAATTTTAGTTTTGCCTCGAGCTTAAATTAAGTATTTAAACTTTAAAAAATTCCTAAAAATATACTAACATCATATTAACTTGAAAAATACAGTTTAAAAGAATTTTTGACAGGATTCTGTCCTTTAAATGACAACTTCCGCTTAATTAAACACCCACATCCGGTTTTCAGTTTGTTATAAAATAATTAATATCTCATCTTCTAATTAACGTACCAACAAAATTAAATATGTTTTAGAAAGGTAAATTAATGAACTATCCAAATCATCAAAAATTAAAAAATGGGAATTTTGGCCGAAAATCGACTTTTCAACGTGTTCGTATACCTTAAATCCAGAAATCAAACATTCTTTAAACTCTAATAACCTTCCATAAATAACAATATCCAATCATAACAATTAACGCAAAGAATTTCGTTTTCATTTTTAAAGTATTTTTTTGTCCTGATGTCAAATTCCTAATGTCATTACTTTAAATTGCAATTTAATTCCCAACATAATTACTTTTAATTTTTCTTAAGGTTTATTTATTCATTATGTTATATAATCAGGTTCGAGATCGTATAATTGCGGCCTAGACAAGCGAATCCACCGAAGATCTGCCATTTATTTGCAGCTGATAAACATCAGATCTGTCTCAAATATCATCATGTTGTTTGTGGCATGTAAATTTAAAATGTGTATTTCATGCTGTCTCCTCTTCATCTAAACACATTTCAAAATAACGGAATGCGTACTTTTCTGCAAGTCTGCCCGAATTCGAAAACGCTTAACAATTTTATGCCGATAAATTAGTTATTTAAAATCACAAACGCAGTATAAGTAATTCATTCTTATTGTATAAAATGTGTTTCTAACGAAAACAAAAACTAAGTACCCTCCTATAGAAACACACACGTGACTAATAAGCAGTGAATTTTTAAATATTTGATGAAGATATATAGATAAAAGAACCAAAGAAGAAATCAATGAAATCGTATAAATTTGCAAATAATGTCAATTTATTTCAGTGAGTATTTTCCGTCAGTTAGTACTAAATTCTCTATTTTCCTCATTACTCTCACTGACATCTAATTTTTCTATCTTTCATGTATTCAGTTCAAATTTAATTTTGAGGTCATTTTGAGGCATGAAATAAGCATTATTATTCACACAAAAAATTGACACTGCTTATTTTTACATCCATTCCGGACATATTCCAATTTTCCTACCAACAAAGTTCTTTCAAACATCAAATTGTGATAGAAAGTTAATCTGGACTAGTAGACTTACACATGTCCTATTACCCCGTCTGAAAAGCATATAGCTAAATTATTGAATGAAGCATACTAATATTTATTTGGAATATGAATCAAACAGTTTCCGAAATAATTTCCCGAAATGTAAGATTACATAAATTGTTAAGAAAGAATACATAAGAATGCAGGATTATTCCAGAAGACGACAGCTTTCAAATGCCAGATGGATTGCTGAAAGAAACAATATTATACTCTTCATACCAAATCGCCCATTTAAAACATAATTTTTTCAACTACACATTAAGCTTGTGCTGCACTCAAATATCTGCAATCATTCGGAAAGATTTTATCTATGCATTGCACAACACCACAATAATGGCACGCGGTAATTTATGCGATTTCATTTGGGAATTCGGAGCGTCTGCATGTTGAACTTCCACGCTTTCTATCTATTATGGTTTATAGAACCTTAAGTGGGCCATTCACTTGAAGGATAACCAGATTTGTCCTAAGCCCGTGTTTTTTTTGGCCCATTTTATTCGAAAAATACAGGCGCGCCATTTACTTTTATTTAAAAGGACGCTAACTCTGAACGAAGGTAGGGGGACCGATCGTCTTTCCCTCTCTACAGCTGCTTGAAAATCGTTCTCCGATTTTCCCCAGTCAGGAGAATTTAATTTATGCTATCCTCGAAGCGAGGCTTCAATCTACACAAGGCATTGTTCTTTTCTCTGGCCTCTTGCGGGGTCACTCTGAAGCGAGACTTTTAACTCCAGCGTTTTCGCTCCGATTTCAGTCCAGACGGAATTCCAACCACCACAAGCCAGTTGGCAGATTTCCATAGATTTTTATGGCTTTTTCCTTCTCGCGTTCCAAATTATACTGTTTATCTGTGAAGTGAATGGCCAGCTAAATAGAGAAGATCTGGAGGATGCTATAACGAATCGGACAATAATAATAATCCAATCCTAGAATTCTTAGCTCCTTACATTGCAACTTTCAAGCTTTGATAATTCATTCGGATCGAATGAAGTGTCCAGGGGGAAAACGACGAGGTTCCAAATTTGCTGGAAACATAGAACAAAATTCTCAGTCTTTGACACCCAGATAACAATATAAGCATAAATATTTTTATTTTAAATACGTATTCAACAATACAGCAAATCATAATGCCTCCAAAATTTATTGAAAAAATAGCAGTAGCTCAGTTATATCTCTATTTATGAAAAAAGAGATCGCTGTGCTTCTGTACACGAAGATATAAATAAGAAATAAGGGAAATTTTAATTGTGAAAGAGTTAAAATATAAAAAAATAATAACGAACTACGATGAGGAATAAGAATCTGGTGGATGAAGTCATCAGAGGCCATTCATCCATGCCGATTCAAAACCAGAATATGTTTTCTGTAGAGGAAAAAGACTTTAAGGTCTAAATTTAATAAGGATTTCCCTCTAATTCCTGAACCCAGTCCGGAATAAATTGGAAAGTAAAACATTTATCCACAAAATTAAATTCAAAACTGTCTTTTAAGCAAAATCTAAAAAGAAGGGCTTAAAATCTCTTAAGGAACTAGAGGAAAATTCGTATTAAATTTAGACCTTAAAGTCTTTTTCCTCTACAGAAAACATATTCTGGTTTTAAATCGGCATGGATGAATGGCCTCTGATGACGTCATCCACCAGATTCTTATTCCTCATCGTTGTTTGTTATTATTTTTGTATTTTTAACTATTTCACAATTAAAACTTCCCTTAATTCGTATTTATAACTTTGTACTTCGTAATTTTTCCTGGATGATGCTGCAACCAATTAAATTGCTTCTATTATTGTTTATTTTGTCTTTTTTAGATATTCAATCCTCCTGTGCACGAGTGTTTGCATTATTCAGTGCAAAAATGTAGGTTCTAGAGCTAAGAAATTTTTCACAGATATTCTTTGGATGGAGGGGCCATGAACTTCGGAACCACTTTTTTAAAAATTTCAACTAACTAAAAATTAAGTGAATTTGTCTTTTGCCTTGTGAACTTCTGAAATTATTATAGCACAAAAATTATTTTTACTCGGACTAAAAATTTAAAAATATCCCTTCTATTATAATTATTGAGTTTTAAATTTTTTTCTCTAATTATTGACGCACTGTTGTGGTGCGGAAGATCAGAGAGGGAGTGCCAGCTCAAGTATCGTCCTCGTCATCTGTCCGCGGTTCGAAATTACGAGGTCCGTCCCAAAATAGCTCTCGTGTCGCTTTAAAGCGGGACATTAACATAACTGAACTATAGTCTAATTTTTTCATCGTTCCTCCTGTTGTCCTATATTTAATTGGATAATTGAAGAGCTGAGTGGATGAACATTTTAAGTGAGATATTTGAAAAAATTGAGTTAATTGGGCAAAGGAGCATGCTGAAGTCTAATTTAAATATAAAAACTTCATTAAATCTGTAAAGTAAAAAAATAACGATGTTTTCAGTGCACGGTCTCTTGCTGTTTCGTGGTGGAAGAACTTGTTCAGGGCACTTAACATCTTCTTCCATGAGAAAGGTGTCAAACTTGAGTAAAATAACGTCTGCTTCCATTCGAGCTGAATCGTTTTCAGTGCGGGAAATAATATTAATGCAGATAAAAATATTGACAAGACAAAACAGAAATCGTTTACTTTTAAAAGAAATTACCGCAGTAATTAATTACAATTTTTTTATTTGGTCTTTATTGGGAATCACACAGCGCGCTGAACTGCATTGAGTGACAAAGAAGAGAGAAATTGAAGGTAAGTGAAAGAACTTTCTGAAACTCGTCAAATTTCATTTCTATAATGGTTTATTTCAGCATTGCTGATGTAATTGACTACGTTGAAAAATCGATTTTCGAAGAAAGATTCAAAAATTTTTTTATGATCTATAAATAAAGATTCTAAAAGAGTCTTTGTTTTCATTCTTATTCCTTTAATATTTTATTCCTTTATATTTAGTTGAACTAATGAGTTTTTATAATTTTTACATGCGTTTTCTGAAAAATGAAAATTTCACTAAAATTGGTTCGCGAAAAACGTGATATCATCAAAACAATTCATTAAAATTCATTGAAATTTGGCACACATGTGTCAAAACCCTTTGATTGTGTAATAGACCTCAGACTTTATGATAGATTTATTTAGTCATGTTTTACAGTCACTTTCAGTTTTACACATAGAAAACTGAAAGTGACTGTAGATTAGACTGAAGTGAAGTAGATTTTGGCAAAAAATCAATGACGCCAACTTTGAATGTTCATAAAATATTTATTTCTTGAAATAGTTTTTTCTTGCGGTCTATTACATTCGAAATATTTTGAGAAGTACGCATGCGAAATTAAAATTAATTATGTCCCATATTTTTCAATTATATTGTTATTCATAACATTGAAATTCTTATCAAAATTCTTGAAAAAAATTATTATTCTCAAATACTGCTAATGATATATGAATTTTTATATCTAATTGTGACTCTTTAAGCCTAATTTTCTTATTTAGCTCTGTAAATATTTTTTGTGCATGCTTTTTTTAAAAAAATTCTCCGAACCTAGTTGCGTACCTTAAATTAATTTGTTTAACTATTTTCGTGTCTGCTTTTTGCTACTGCAAATTTTTATTTAACTTGAAGTGTTCCATGCATTCTAATAACAAAATTAAAAAAGTTTTGTTTGATTAAAACCTTAAATACAAAATAACATTCATTTCCATGTTCCCAAGACATTGAGAAGAACACTTTGAAGAAAGACTTCCGGACACCACTAAACTCTTCAGTGCAGAAAACTACTGAGCACGGAACGAAAAAGTAGTGCGAAATATTTTAATGAAAGTAAATCAAGTTAAGAGATAATAATATGAAATATTTTTTTTTTGAAAAAACATTTTTTAAAACTTTACTCTCTTTATTGCGCTAAAAAGTAGATTTCCTTATTTTAATTACTTTCTAGTCTTTTATTTAAAATAAATTATTATGAATATTGTGAAATCTTGTACTCATTTTTCTAAAATTATGCGAAGAAAATTTAATTACGTTAAGTAATCAATTGATAACAGAGTTCTGAACATATTAAAATAGTGTACTGTTGCTGGTGAATGATTTTAAATATAAATTTAGAATTAAAATATAGCCTAAGATTATAAAAATGCATAAGATTTATTTAGCGGCAATGCGAACAGCGATACATAGCGATAAATGAATAATGATGCTTACAACCCAGATGTCATAATCTTGTTGTTCTGTTACCACTCACTCTTTTATTACCAAAAAGAAATTTCAAAATTAAATTGGAGCCTTACATCAAGAACACACAACTGTACAAAATTTCAAAACGCATTAATAAGTGTGCGAAAAATGAAATTTATAAATCTATTTTCATAAACAAGAAACAAGTCAAGCTATATGAATCTATAAAATTTTAATATAATATTTGTGATAACCGTAGGAGTTGAAGCGATGGTCTTCGGACAATTGATATATTATTATGATGACGATGGAAGAATATTATTATGAAAAAATGTGATAAAAAATGGCGTAACTACGTTTTTTACAGAAGGAAATATATAAGTTCTCAATAAATTAAATTTTATTCTTCCTTTCAGATTTTGATTCTACAGGAAGGAATGAAAATTGTGATGATTTTTTTTCACCCTACGAATCCAGCTCTTCTGATTCATCTGAATTTGAAGAGATTCATCAAATACATAAAGTAAACGGATATAATTTCAAAGATGATATGAGAGTTAACGAGGAACGAGAGTTAAGAAAGCGTCTATAAAACATTTTGTTAGGTTGGAAATCATCTGACTCAATAACACGATGTAAATACCATTTGAATATATGGATGCTGTTTCTACATGATGTTTGAAACATAATACACATGTAGTGGTAAGCAACAACATACAGTATATTTTGAGAGAGCTTAGTAAACACTTAAAAATGGCCTTTTCTAAGCTTAGGAGACTCTTTCATAACTTTTCAATCTCGGTGTGCATTGGAGCAGCATGGAAGCAGAGCTTCAAGAAATTTCATTGTAAAAGGATTGTCAGAGGACAATAAAATATTTGGCAGGCCTTTTAAATAGAGTTGATAAAGGATTAAATACAAATAATAATTTAAAAATCAGAATTCATCCCAGAACTCATCTTTATGAAGAACATCCATGTCTTGGAAAAGCTAAAGAAATTTCTTTTGCACTTC
>BGPR01004932.1:34437-67097 GCA_013235015.1 Araneus ventricosus
GTGAAAAATTCCGTTTCTAATAAGAAAATAAACGTTTTAGCAGGATGTATATTAGCTTTTCCGTTTATTTACTCTTTGGCGTTGCTTCTGGCCTGTGCAATCGGGGGAGATGATAGAGGATTTCAATTTTTTCTGTATGGAATTCCGGTGGGAAATAACATATTAAAGTACCTCATACTCTTTTGCAAATCCTTCATGTATTACTTTCTATATCCAACATATTCTAACTTGGTAGTCTTAATGTTTTGTGCAATTTGTCATCGCATGAGCTTGTCTATTAAAAGTACGTCTCAAGAACTAGAAAGATGTCCGCCTACGGCTTTCACGACCATAAATGAGATAAGATGTCTCAAGTGCCAAAGAGAAATCCAAAAAATGCTTGACGCATTGCAAACTAATTTTTCTATTGTGTCTTTTATAGCATGTGCAGGAAATTTTTCATACTGCTTTTCTTTCTTAGCACAGATAACGATGTTTTCTTTGAGGCAGAATGCTCTAACATATCAGGTTGACGCAATAATGACCTCGACATCTGTTTTCATATCTTTGATCATGATGTTTTGGATTCCTGAACAAATTCCACTGTTCTGAAGTTCTGGAATAATTTCCAAAAATCCTACAGTTGAGAAATTGCTTTTGGAAGAGAAGATCTTCGTCGTATCTGGATGGAATCTTATTTTCTTCAGGAGAAGCAGCATTCTCCCAGTGTTAGGTACTGCTCTGACTTACGGATTGCTTTTTATGGGTTTTGAAGTACGTGGATAATGTTTCGTAGTCTGATTCTAGAAATTTTAGAAAATTCTATATGTTTTCAATGTTTCTGCCAGATAACAAGTATTTTAAACGAATTAACTTATTAAAGATATTCATTCTTCATTTATACAGGGTGATTCGCTACCAGTGCGACAAATTTGCAGGGGGTGTAGATTGCACAAAGACGATTCGGAATAACATAGCATTGCAGTGTCAGAAATGCTTTCTACGTGAGCCACGGTTAAGAGAATCAAAGAAAATGAACAGAAACAGCAATACGTTAGTGTAATAAAAATCATTTTAATTACAAGTTTTACTTTGGTTAAAGGATACATGCTCTTGAAGGTGTTAGAAATTTCAACCAGAAGCAGTCATACATGCTTCACAGCGGCGCTGCATGGAATTCCTGACATTCTGTAAGATTCCCGGAAGGTCTCGCATCCCCCAGACAGCTACTGAGATGCGAGCGATGACGTCTGCAACTGAAAAAAATTGATCTTGTACATCATTGTCTTCATTTGACTCCAACAGAAGAAGTCCAAACATGACAAGTCCGGCGATCTAGCAGGCCACTGAGCCGGACTACCATGGCCTATCTAATTCTGTCCAAATGTAACGTTTAGGTGTTGGTGGATGTCATTGGTGTAATGTGGGAGAGCCCTATTACGTTGTAACCACGACTGAGGAACATGTGCTTAGTGGGAAACGTTCCTCGAATAAACGCAGAGCGGTACTTTCTTTACAGTCTACTGATCCATACGTGAGGTGCATGTCGGCCAGTTCAACGTTTGAATACTCATCCTACTGGCCCGGGAACCTATTAGAAAATGCTGACTTCCAACGGGATCGATGTTAAGGCAACCTTACGTTCAACGCCCTCTACCACATGACGAAGGCATTTCGGACCCCGCAATGCTATGTAATTCCGATTCGTCTTTGTGCCCCCTACACCCCCTGAAACTTTGTCTTACTAGTAGCGAAGAACCCTGTACATTCAGTGTTCCTACACCAATTTCTCTGTAAATGGAGTGGTGGAACTTAAAACTTTATACGTTTTTTGTAACACCGAACATCTTCGACATCAAGCAATCCGTTACAGAAATGTTCTTCATATTCGGACTTATCCAAAGTCATGAGAAACTAGTAACAAGCCTACTAACATACTAAAAAGGAATCGTATACCATTTTTCAACCTTGTTGCTGTATATCTCATGAGTGTTTCTTCTCTAAGTGCAGCGAGCATCGCGATCCCGAGATACCCTAGAGATCCGATCTCATTTCTCATTCACTATCCTCTCGAACTTTTACTTGCTTTCCTCTCGCTCTTCAAGGTGGGTTCTTAAGGAGAACCTATAGCAGTATTGGTTGCTCCGATTTTCTCTAAGATAGCTACATCCACCATGTGCTGGCCACCTAGCAGAAGGGGAACTAAATGCCATGATCAACACCGGTAGACTTTTTTGTTCTATGCTCCACAGTGTACACTGAGTCAGCCAACTGGTGGGAACGATGACTTCACCTTTCGCATACGATGAATTATATTTTAATTTCAAATTTGGTCGGAAAGTCATAAACATTGGTTGAAAAGACTGAAAGTTAAAAGCTGAAGATCAGATTCTGAATAAAGTAACACTCTTTTAATACAAATCGCACGAACAATTTAGTAATGATTTTTTTTACTTTCATTTAACTGATATATGCGAAAATAATAGGAATAGCAACTACGCAATGGTGGTGCAACATCAAATGCTCTAGGCGTCTCCTGCTCATGTAACTGGATGAGAAGGAGGGAACGATAAATTAATTCTAGGGAACAATACATTAGTTTCCCTCAGGCCACACAGAAAAATTAGCAAAAAGTGAAAAGAAATATTAATATATAAATAAGTGGAATTTCAAACTATTTAATTCTGTTGTTAGTGGTCTGTTTGATGTGTAAGTTCATTGAAGATTGATGTGTTATTTCAAATCTTCAATATTCTATGGAAGAAAGCTTTATTCTTTGCCATTTTATACGATCCCTATTAGCATCATCAACAAAAGACTGAATCTCTCATTTCTTTTTAAAGCTTCTCTTGGAATTCTCCAGACATTATTTGTCGTTTTTATAACATAAAACCTGTTTAAACCTCCTTAAAATCTTATTTTGAAAATAATACACAGTTACTAGTTAGTAACAATTCCAGTTATTTGTTAAAATAATGTATATTGTAGGAATTATTTTCAATACGATTGGAAACCATTAAAATCAAGTGTTTACTTAGAACCTGCCATTTATCTTTGAAACCCGAGTGTTTAAAGCATTTGGAACTGGGGGTTTAAAATGAATAAATCACCACTTTCTTGATTTGCAAAAAAACGTTTTATTCGATAGTAATGGACATTAAATATGAGTGTTTAGACAAGTCCCTGAGCGTGTAAGGAATGTGATGTTGGTTGATTCTATTGAAGTTGATCTGAATTCTGATGCGGCACAAATGCTGTTGAGATCTGGAATGATAAACTGTAAAGCATTTCTTTTCGTCATAGAGTTTAGATTTATTATAGATTACTATTCTATGGCTTTTTCAAGGTGATCTCGACTATCGGAATAACGAAAAATGCATTTGTGTACTCATTCATGGATTGTGGATGTATTTCCAGATGTAACTCTCAAGTAGTGCACGATAATTTGTTATATTATTACGTTTTTTTACAATATTAGGGGTTATAAACCATATCGTAATAATGTTGTTCAATAATTTTAAGTTACTAGAGCTGAACAGAAGTACGATTGAATACCAGTACTGCCGGATTAAGCCCAGCGTCTCTCCCCAACTTTTGAAAACAGATATTGTTGATTGATTTTTTATTTAATCCCTATATAAGCAGTTTGTTAGTGACAAATTTTATGACAAGCTGAAGTAAAAAAAAATTTAATTGCAGGTCACCTTTAGGAGATTTGCTTTCAGTAACTTACATATAAAAAATGTTAATTAAAACTTTAAAGTGATTTTAATGTCCTGAAATTTAAAAGATACTTGACCTTAATATGAATAATTTCGAATATATTGTTCAGTTTGTTAGTAACAAATTTTATGAAAAACTAAAGTAACAAAACATTTAATTGCAGTTCACCTTCAAGAGAGCTGGTTTCAGTATCTTACACATAAAAAATTTTTAATTAAAATTTTAAGGCAATTTTAAAGAACTGAAATTTAAACGATACTTGACTTTAATAGGAATAATTTCGAACATATAGTTCTTGTAAATAAAATGAAAGCATAAAATTACAATAGCCTGAGAATACGCAAAAAACAAGAGAAAAAAATCTCTAGACCACGGGTGGCTCTAAGCCGTTGCCAAATTTACCAATTTGATAATCTGGATCTAAATGCTAATGACTGATGAACGGGAGGCGTGTGTACGTTATAACCTTACTACGTCATTTATTAGTGCGAATATGAAAAGTAACTGGTATACGGTAAAAAATTCGTTCGCTTCTGATTTTCAGCTGAACACATCTTTTTCAGCTCAAATGCTCGTGAAGAAAATTTTAAATGACAATTCTGTAAATGAAGAGAAAGTTTTACTATTTCGCCAAGATATTTCTAAAATCTTTCAAACTAACTGGCGTTGATTGTGCTTAAAGAGCATTTTCTTTTTGTTAAAAAATTTTCGGGCAAGAAGAATTTTACGGTTGATGATTCATATGATTCTTTCAACTTTTGGCGTCCAAGTATAACTAACAGGATCACTTATTTTGCCCTCACAATGGGACATCTACTAATTGCTAGGTAATGGTATGTGTATTCAAGAGGACGCATATTTTCCCAATTTTTATTTATTTATGCAAAGAACAGAAATCAAAGCATGAAAATAAATAATTTATGTAGTCGAATCATTCTCTGAAGGACAAATTTGCTTAAATATGTTTAGTGTTGATTTTAATTACATTCAAAATCTTGACAAAATTTTAAGAAATTTTGCCAAGATTAATATTGCTGATGAATTTGTAATTAATATTACTTTCACCTTTAAAGAACCAGTGTTATCTTTAAGGAACATATTAAATATTATCTTAAGTGAAGAGTGAAGCTCTAAATGCCTGTTGATGCCAACAGGATTCTTACTCAAATTTTTATTAAATCACTTACAACATATAGATGGATGCCTCAATGTTGATAAAGAAAACAAAAATTGATGCATTTCACTTGAGGCTGCATTCTTTTAGCTTTGTTTGTGAGCTTGAGAATATCATATTTTATTCTATAATGCCGAAGGAAATTCTTTATCCGTATTATTATTTCTTAAAATTCATCTATATTTGACAGTATAGAATTTTATCTAGGATTTTTTTCTGAAATAAAGCCTAGTGTTGTTAATTGGTAATGAACTGGTTTTTAGCCATAAACAATACTTAAAACGAATTAGGATTTTTCAAAGTATTTTTCCCATGTTTTATTCAAGAAATGAAAATCCAAAAATATTTTTAAATCAATTTTAAAAAATCGGGATATTAGAACTCCAAATTTCAACCGTGGTTTTTTTTGTTCGTCCACTACTTATTATTAAAAATAGGCCTCTTTCAACATGTTCATTAGTGGCGTGGAGGCATAAAATATATTCCATAATTATACAAAAGTCCGTGTGATTCAAGTAATTGACATGATAGCCTTTAACACATTCACTGGCCAGCAACAATCTACGAATATACTACGAGATATCTCATAGTTGGCAGTGAATAGGTTAAACAATTCCACCCAACGGCTTTCGGTAGAAACGTTCCCAGTATTCCATTCTGTCAAATTTGAAGATGTAAGAAATAAGTAGATGTGGTTAGAAATAAGTGCGAGCTTCATGCTTTTTTCCGATTTGCATATGTGTGAAATGCATTGAGCATGATACGTTACAGCCGTGCTATTAAGTGCTATCGTCGGATTTTTTCACCTTTTACCACCCTTTTTTTTCTTTCTTTTTTTCTCTGAAATTGCTACCTTAGGTTACTCTTTCTGAGAACGGGACATTTTGGTGACACATGGATGCGCTTGGGAACGATGGGATAGATTACCTAATAATAAATATGAAAAAAAACTTAAAAAACGCTTTTACCAATGCATTCAAAAAAAATAATATTATCTCAAAAATCTAGAGGTCAAAACAAAAATTGGAAAAGCGTGAGGAGCAGGTAGAAAAGCTGTAAGTAAATTAGAACTGTAATGACGTTTATAATATATTTTAGATGATGAATGTTTAATATCATTTCGTTTCTTATGATAATAATTGTCGATTTTAAAAAAGTTTTTTTATATTTATTATTTCCTAGCTTTTAATTTATGCCATAAGTCTATTTTTACCCAGTGGCGGACTGGGTCTGAAAATAGTGGTTGCCATGAGTGAATGGGGGGCCCTTGCCCTATCACATTTAGAACGCCCTCTTAAATATATGTTTTTAATTTTATTTATTACAAATATAATAAATTAAAATAAATAAGTTAATATAATCTATTCCTAATCTAATATTTCTAATTACAATATACACGCACTATACATATTATTGAAAGTAATAAATACCAATTTTAAACACAAGTTTATTATTGAATATTTTGGAGGTTGTATAGTACAATTTACAAGCCCAAAATATAATATGTTGATATAATATCTTCCAAATATAATTTTGGACCTAAACTGTTTTTTTTTTCACAATTTTTTAACCAAACTGTAAATAAAGTACAAACTATTTACTAATTCTAATTTTTTTTAAAAGAATACGTATTTCTATCAAATATTAACAACTCAAAAGTAATCAAGTGTATTGCATGTTATCCACTTCATTACGGGCGAATCAGTTCACTAGATGAATGTGCAAATCTGTCAATAATTATTCTGCATCTAAATCATCGAACAATTCCTTTTCAATAGATAGCAACATATAGGATTCCAAGTTCTCCTCAGACAATGAGTTTCTTATTATGGTCTTTATGATCTTTAGCTTCGAAATTTCACTACTATGAATACATCATTCATCCCTCAAAAATAAATTTCAAACTTCTTAAAGACAAAGTTCTTGTAAAATATTTTCAATCGATGCAGGTCCATTAGGATACAAACTGTAGCAGGAAAATGAAAATCCTGAGTAAAAGAGTAAAAAGGAAAAAAAGCATAACGGTCGGCATTACACAGAAACCACCTCAAACATAATTAGGATTGTTAGCTAAATTAACTCTTAATAAATATGAAGAGAAAGGATCATGTATAATTAAATTTTTATTAGTTATTTATCCGTTATTTATAGCATTGATTATTTAAACCTTCCCACGCTTGGCGGATGAAGAACGTTTCCGAAATTCACTAAATTTTAGTCAAATGTGTTGTTTACAAATCCCTTTGATAAAAAATAAGAGACTGGAATTTTAAATATTTAATTACATACGGTGGCGATCTTAGCAAATGGTCTGCAATTTCTTGGCTTTCTAGCATATATATTAATCGATGAGAGACTGAGAAGACTTCGAATTCATAAATTTTATTTTTCACGTCTGCATCTTACAAATTTGTATTTCATTTTAGTACATTTTTAATGTACGCTACTCAAAACGAACTCTCAAAGAAGTTTTTTTGTTTTGGCCCCATTCTTCAAGGCCCACCCCAATCTTAACTGATAATAACTTGATTTACAAAGAAGAATTAAACGAGTAAATATATATTATTTTTAAAGATTCACACAAGAATTCAACCTTGTAAGCAAGTCTGGATCCATACCTCATAATTTGATCTAAGTGAATAAATTTCTGGTTTGCAGTTAACGTGGATAATAATAACGCAATTTCACGATTAAAATAACAAAAATATGATTAAATTTATTTGATTTTAAATTCCGTAAGTTAAATATTTCGCATACGGTTTTAGCGACAGAAGCTGAAAAAGAAATGTCGTCCTATAGTAGGCAATCCATTATAAGAGATACTAAAGAAAATTCTTTGGATGATTTGGAATTTTGAAATTAGAGTAATATTTCAGTAATTTGTCATTAAATTGATGTCATTAAAAATATCATTTTTAAAATGGTTCAAAAATCATTTTTGTGAAATAATATTTTTAGAAATATCGCGAAAAAACGTCAAAATCGTGCTCAATTTTTAATTAACTGTTGAGTCTAGAATTGTGAAATTTGGTGCAAGTCGAAAATGTATACCTCGGAGAAATTTTAATAATTCTAGTTAAGGTTCATTAGAGCTCCATTTTATTTTTTAAATTCTCCACTTCAATGCATACAACCCTTATAATTTAGTCAGAGCTCTTTTTGACCCCCTATATACATAAAAGATGTCCTGAGTGACATATCAACGCAAGGTCTAAACTACTGAAGCTAGGAATATGAAATCTGACATGTTGTTAATTCTTAGGTGGTAGGTGCCCACAGAGAATGGATGTTTTGTGTTTTAATTTATTAAAAAAGAGCCGAAATTTTAAAAAAATTCCGCCAAACTTTGGAACATGTAATTCCACAAAAACTGTTCTTACAGCGTTGAGAATATAAAAATTTATATATTTTCAACGACACCAATTGTTTTTAAATGAGACATTTTTTTATGTTAATAATTTTTCAAAAATTTTAACGAACGATTTGTAAGTTTATTATGTAATGTAATTTTATTATGTAATTAAATTCAAAACAGATTCAACGTTCCATCACTTCTATCTTTCAATAGCTCTTTTTTGACACTGTTAATATTATGGTAGTAAAAATATACTTTTTTGAAATCAACTCCGAAGCAGAATTTCTACTTTCGCTTTTGCTTCTAGTTATACGCATCTTTCAAAACGCACGCTTAAACATATAATTTTTAAAACTTTTTTATTTTCTTGGACTATGTGTCTTTAATGGAAAATTTTGCTTCATACTTTAATTACTATAATTCTTCAATGCACCCAATTTTGTAACTCTCCGAAAGTCTTTTTATGTAACAAATATATTGGATTTGATTAGTTTTGTTGATTTTCATGTCATTTCAGAATTCTTTTTTTAATGGCTCTCAGGGTTTTTAATGCTAATAATTATATCACGATAACTTCAAAGAATTATGATTCTTTCTTCTGGGAATTAATTTCATATATTTCTGTCATCTTTTTAAAAAAACTGAATTATAAAAATATTTTTCATTCTAGTATATTTACTGAAAGACGAATTTTCATTGAAGATTTAAGAGAACGGTACTGCAGACAAACTTGAATTTTCTGAAGCTATAACTCGCGAAATGGGGTATAAGATTAGAAAAGATTAAAACCCAGTCGCAGCTACTTTACGGTTGAATGAGGTTTTTCGCATTTGGCGATGCGCTGATGTTGTTGGATTTGACTTTCAAATAATTACTGTTAAGATTTACTTTTAGAAATAATAAGAGCAATTACATTAACAGCATTTATAGTTCTTGGCATCGTATTCGCGATGCAACGACGAGATTTTCTCTTTGAAGGAAGCGCACTGGATTCTAGATTTTAAACAAAGAAATTGTTTGCAGTTTGTGAATATCTAAACATCTTTGTCATTTATTATTATATAATTTGATGCAAAAAATTCTCCGTCGCTCTTTCGCATTTTGCTTTTATTATTGTATTTGAATTTTTAATTGAATTTATGAAAAAAAACATCTTTAAAATACTTATTCGATTATGAAACATCCGGTAATATCACTGTTCTATTGCTTTCATTTATGTATTTGAACTTCACTAACACTCAATTGAAAGTTGCATAATTTTCGCTTTTGCCTTTAGGTTTAAATTTTAAGTGAAATCACATTTGTCTTTTATTACATAGGAATTTGAGCACAAAAATGAAAACAAGTACAAGACTCCGAAAAGCAGGATAGGCTAAATGTTTACCACAAAACCTGAAGTTCCAAATTCCTTTCTCTAGAGCTTCTCTCAAGGCATTGTAGCAAAGAAGGCGCTGCCAGGTCATCTAAGTGTGAATAAAAATCATAGTCTTGAGATTGATTTTTATTCCGTTTTCGATCCGGAAATACTGAATGTTATTTCTTTGAACAATATTCGCATATGCAGCTACTAATTAAAGTGCTTACACTTATCATATGTCATATTTTGGAACTTTGTCGCCAATGATAAACAAAACGGAATACTATTTTAATACAGTTGAGATCGTTAAGCTGAAATTATACATCAGAATTATAACACTGCTGTTAAGGGTGTCATCCAGCAAGAATGTGACTCCATCAGACTACCCCTTCAACCTAAGCTGCTGCAGTTATCAAGAAAGATTTACTATTGTATGCCAATAAATAAAGCTAAAAGATATATCAAAAGTGATTTGTTGGATGAAAGTCTTCTCTCATACTGATGGAGTCAGCTTCGCATACTACCTTTACTGTAAAAACAAGTTGTTATTTCTGTATAATATTACTAGACACACGAAGAGTATGTTACTTAAATATATATATATAATAACATATCATTAACAAATCGAAAATTAATATTAAAGGAAAATGTTACTTTTCGGAAATAAATGTAGAAACTTAGTGTTAAACAAATCCTATTGTGTTTCTTGTACCTTCAGCGGTTACAATGCCAAAATTGATAATTGTCTGTTCTGCTACCGGTTTCATTAAATGTAAAAAATATAATAAATTGAACGAGTTTCATTAATTAATACTTATGAATTAAAATTCATAAAACATAATGAATAAAAATTATTAATAATAAAATCATTAATATTCTTATAACTATAAGATTGTTATTAACATTTCGTAATATTATTATAATAAGAGTATTTATAAAACTACGCTATTAAAGTAAATTTAGACATTGACTCCATTTGTGTTTCGGATCTGGGAAGCCCTTCGCTAGCAACCCTCAATAGAATAGGAATATTATCAGATGCCAAGGTCTCAAATAGCATTTTAAATCAGTTTCGTTGCGGATAACTACGCAAATCGTCGATGGTGGTAGAAATAATATCTGGTCACACATATTATTCTCCCTTGCGATAAAGAAAACTTTTCTATGAAAATGCTTTTTTTTCATTTTCCGAATTGAAGGTGTCTTTTTTGCCAATCTTCTTTATTAGGCGCTTCAATACATAAATGAGAGAGGACTTTTAAGTAATTTCTGAAGTCCGCGAAGAGTGGCGCTGAGTTCGGTTGATACAACTTCTCAAGTAGGGCGCACCGTGAAATCTTCATACTCAAGTTGATGTAAGGGAATACTATGGATATCAATCGGTGTTTTCCCTTACTGATATAGCCCAAAATAATGACACCAGGATTGTCTGATCAAATTGGGAAAATAAGGCTAATTATTATTAAAAATAGTACAAAAAGGGCCAAATGTGAAGTGTAAAGTGATTTCAACAAATCTTCGCTAACTTATTTTCATTGAAAAAATGCTTTCCCTGAAGAAACGAATGTCACTAAATTAATATTTTAACAAATGCTCTATTAATAAAATAAAAAGGAAGTGAATAATATTTTAAACTGCGAAATAAAATATCCGAACAAAGTACACTAGTTTCCAAAAATTAAAAGGAAAAAAAAAACGGAAAATGTGCGATTTCATTTAAAAAAATTCTTTGGGATTTTTCAGAAAAAAAGGAACAATCCAGATTTAGGTATTTCATATGAAAAGGTGCTGAATTTAAAAGTTTGCTGTCATGGAAGAATATTTAATTCCTCTGTATGTTTACCTTTCTGGATGCGCTATTTTAAAACTGAAATCTCATTTCCAATGTAGTGATTGTACAAAATTACTTTCAGTGGAAAATATAATTAATTTCTGATATAACAAGTTTTGTTGCGAAAGATAATTTGCATTTCTTCGAAACGGGATATAACTATAACATTACTAAGTTAAACTATTATAGTGTATATGAACACAGTAATTTAAAAACGCAACTGAATGGATGACATTTGGCATATAGTTTTATCAACTGACTTATCAAATGTCTAAAGTGAATGAAGTTTTTGAAAACATGATCATTAATTTATTCAATTACGTTACCAACCAGTAAGTGTATTCTCTCCTTTGATTTTCTAGTAAATATTGAAACCACATTTCGTACTATCGTACCACATAAAAACGCAATCTATCTCAGTGGATTCTGCAATGAACACTTCAATCGCATCGCAAGAAACATTGTTGAACTAATATTTTTCGAAAAATAGCTTGACATTTTAAATAAGGTGAAAAAAAACCAAATAATATATAAATACAAAAAATATGTGGTTAAATCTGCATGTAACCTCTCTTTATTTGTATTAATTTTTGTACACACATATATTTACACACAGCAAAATAAAACTCAAAAATAAGTTATGAAAAGATGCATATGGCCACCACGAAGAAACCCAATACAGCACACGGCGCAGGAGAATTTATGTATCGATGTTTGTCAAGCTTATATTTCTTTAAAAGCTCAAATTATATTCACATGCACCATGGAGAAGAAAGTAATAAAACCATAAATCCACACATAAACTTTTCCCTTCTGTTTTGTGAGCAAGACACACGTAATAGATAATCACACACACGAAAATAATGAAATCTCCATTTTGTTGTTGGCGAAGTCCAGCTGAGACTTGCACCGCATTATTTAATTTATCAGTTAATAGCCGCAAATAGAGCCTTGCTCTTACTGTAAATTTTGTTTTTCTACATTTCGGTTTACTAGCCAGAATATAAAAATTCAGACTTTCAGTTAAAAGAATCTACATCAACAATTGTGAAATAAAATTATCGTCAAATTCTAAAAATAAAAATAGAAAACTTCTGCTTTAAAATAGTGGTAAAGCTTCTGTAAATACGTCTGTGCACACTGGTAAGGAGTACAAAAATTAATTCTTCATTAATCGTTAATTCTTCATTTCTTTTCACCGGATGTTCTATTAATTATTATTATGTTATCTATTTAAAATAGCCTGCATTGTCACTTTAAAATGAATAAATAAAAAGTTATATCAACTACTGTTTTTTTTCTATTTCAGACGCTTATTTTACCCTCACCTAAAGAATGATGTTATATGCAAGAGAAGGCAAACCAACAGACAATTAACTAGATGGCACGTTTCTCCGAATTTTTATAATGGATTCCAGTGACAAAATCGTAGGCCAAATTCTGTCCATCCAGTTGGTTTAATTTCTGTGTTAAAATGTTCACATATACACGAGCAGACTGTCTCCCCGATGAAGGATTTGATTGAAAATTTATGACAAATATACCATCTTGGTGTAAAGGCAAGCGCAAAATTTCTCTCATCTAGCTTGCTCCTTTTTTTAGCTATCGTGCTCACAGGCAGAGAGACATAGTTCCGAGAATTATTACTTTTTCGAAATCAGTGAAGTCTTAAAAGCGGAGATTCAACAAAATCTCAAGGTCGAATTTTGATTAGATGGTTAAAATACTTAATATTTCCTAAAACGTGTCCGGAAACCGAGTTATTCCCACCCTGTCTTGATATTCAGGGCAACTGAAGAATGGGCGCTACGACAGATCGGATACTGAGGTCGGAGTAATAATGTCCATCACCGGCCACGTCCCTTCTCCTCCCGAAGGAGGGGCGTTCCGTCATCTGTGGAGGGAACTCAACCCACACAATTACTATACCCACCATTAAAGCGAGAACTAGCTAATTTATCCGGCAACTTCTTATCCAGATGCTCGTGGTGCCCTCAAATAAGGGTTATTACTAAGTACAGGAAGAAGTAAAAATAATCTCATCACTTCAATTCATTTCTTGCCCCTCCTATTCCATTAAATCCCATTTATTGAATGAGCTCATGACAAGACTTCTGGAAAATTCCTGCAGATCACCGCCTATCTTGATGATGGCGGTGATGGCTATCTTGGCGATAGAATACCTTTTTCTAGGATATGAACCGACTAGGGATATGTTGCAGTTAAGGTTAAAACGTTTGCCGAGTTCGTAGATTGTCTATGGAGCTCAAAGAGGTGGAGAAGGTGGGGATTGAAATTTTCCTTTCATTCTAATTGAGAATAGGAAGAAATATCACATTAGTCGAATTATCGCTTAATGACAACGAACAACTTCAGTACTGAAAGATCTTTATATAACTACATTTAATTAGAAGGTTTAAGGTTGAAAATCAATTTCGCTCTATCCTCCCAGGTTAGACTGCCTTTTATCCTCTGCATGTGACACCTTGTTGAAAGCTCTCTTCTGTTGGATTATATTCAAACTTATTTCATCCTTTTAGCTCTAAACCTTATTAGAGGATGAAATATTCTTTTGCTGATATCCCAAAATAAAGGGAATCAGCTTTTGCTTTACAACTTGCCGACAGAAATGTTTTTAAAAAGTCTTTTAGCAGACGGTCAAATGTGGGAAAGGACCAATTTTTCCTTGTTGTACGTTTATTTCAACACCCAGAATTTGTTTATGTGTTTGTACCCGAACACGTAATAGTTCTCTTCATTAAAAATATTTTTAAAATATATTTTAGGGAATTTGTTTCCGTAGAAACGTGAAAAAATAAAGGAATGTTTGATGTTTTTGAAACGTTATAAGAGGTTCCACAATTGGATACCTTGACCATTCCCAATTTGCCATGGTATCTTAGTTAAGCCAACCTTATTCCCTCTTAGCACATGATACTCTACGAAATTGATATGGTATGTTACGATGTTTTGCTGAATTCGGAATATGGTAACGACATCGTGGAGATAAAATATCTTGTGCTAATAGTATTAGTACACTGAAAATGACCATTATTACACGAAAATACTGTGGTACGTTAAATGAGATAATGCCTTCAACATTCGGCCAGAAACATAGTGTACTTCGAATTCTTCTACCAAAGTGCCACAGAGCGGGTCAATCAGAGTGGAAGATGCTAACTGTTTAATAATTTCATTAAAATGAATTTTTAAATGCAGAAAAGAAATGAATATCTCCATAATGTTTCTTTTTAAAGTTTTGTTGTATAGTATAAACCTCTAGTCAAAGTACTTCAAGCGCTTTCAAAGATCACTGACTGTGCCAAGGGAAGATTGATTCGTCCAAATGCTTTTCTATGTATAAACCCTGCGATATCCGAACTAATTGAGACTGAACTTCGTTGGGATTCCGGGTAATACGGATTATCCGGGAAATATGGCAAAATACTCTTGATATACCAAATGCAATACATTATTGACTCTGCGTACCCTGGGAAGGCGTACCGAAGCAGAATGCGACGATTCGCATGGAAGAAGTTGAAACTAGTTGAGGGTACGTGTTTAAATAAGTTGAGTGTACAATGAAGATATCCGAGTTTGTTTCTACTAAGTAAGGTGCTCTATTCATTCTTAAAGACCAAATCGGATGTTTCTTTTAAGTTAGGAATAAATATAATCTTTGTTTCTGATTCGAAATTCGTAGTTTTCATTCATTTTTTAATAAAAAGTTTTCAGAAAATTAAAAAAAGATGATTTCTGATTCCTAAGGTTCGTATTCCCGCGGTTCTATTGTATGGACGTCTGTTCGAAGTGAAAGAAATTTCCTGGGACATGTTGCGAGCTGTTCGCGAACTATTTTGCTGGCAAGTGTTTACGCTCATTTAGGAGAGCCAAGCGTTGCTTAACGCATGCACGTAAATACAACAGCGTAATTAAATGTCTTTAAGATGTTCTAAAGGACGTTTCTATCCAGTTTTTATGAATGAATTCAAAAGATTTCTTCAGATTCAATGTGTTGACCTGTTTGACTATTGTTATGTTTCCGAAACTTATAAGACTAAGCCGTAGACAGCGAACTGTTTAAGCCGATTCCACGGCTCGATAACATAGAACAGCGATTTCCAACGTTTGCTACCTCTCGTAGCCCCTTTATTAGTCTTTTTATTTTTCAGTAACCCTACTTTCAAAACCCCTTCAAATTATCACTTCTCTCAAAGAAGGTTTTAGAATGTTAAGCTTTAAAGTTACCTTAAGACTCAAACGACTCGACCTTACTTAACCACTTAACAGTTTCTTTTTTCTGCCATATTGCGTCCAAAAATAAGCAGATTTTTTGTAAGCAATTTTGTATTCAAATTGATTTTATAAATTCAAAACAGTTACAAGCAATGACTTTTTTCATTTATGGTAATTTTAATTGCAAAGGAAAAAGGTACCTATAAACTGACTTACCTAGTCTAACCAAAAAACGGTTTTACACTTGTTTTCTATCCAACATTAATTAGACTGCTAGAGCCATTTACTAGGAACAATGCAAAGTAAAGAAAGTGAAAAATTCGGGAAAATCAATGGATTGCTTTAGAGAAATGACCTCCCCGAGCGGCGTTCGAACAAATCAGGGAAGTCCCCTTTCGCAGCGCCCGAACGGTGTTCGGACATTTTTGTGCTTTATCTTTGATTTTACATTTTATTCCACTTTTATAATAGTATTAGTTCCGCGTCTTAACAGATGAAAAGATAAATAAATAGTTTTGTATTATTTCAAGATGCAATCTTAAGCCGGACATTCACTTATTTGTCCTACGCCTGATTCTTTTCCACCCATTCACTTGTATTTAAGAGGACGCTACCTCTGAAAGAAGGATGGGGTTGGGGCGATCTTCTTTCACTCTTTACAGCTGCTTGACAATCACTCTTCGATTTCCCCAGTCATTAGATTTTAGTTTATGCTGGCCTCGAAAAAGGAATTGTTGTTTCCGCTAGCCTCTTTCCGGGTTCCTCTGATTTTTCGTTCCAATTTCAGTCCTGGCGTAATTACAGCCATGGCAAGCCGTTTGGCTCATTTCCATAGATTTTTATTGCTTTTTTCCTTTTCGCGTTTGTCTGTGAAGTGAATGGTCGGTTTTACAATTACTGAATGTGATAATCTGCTTTTCAAGTGGAAGACAATTTCAATAAGAACCTTGAGCTAGTCTCATAGCGATGAGTTTTATAAATTTATGTTCAAATGAAGACAGATATTTTCTCATGTCTGGAGCCATTTGAAGATTGCTTCGGTGTTTTATATTAATATGCACGCATAAGACTATTATATTCTTTCGATAAGCTCTGTGTCCATAAGTGGTATTAAGTATTTCATTGCCTTGGCACTGTGTGCTTGGCTTCCTTAACTGCTGCCCAGTAGGATTTCGATTATCATAACTTTTAATTTTCCCACGAAGTTGAGGAAAAAGTTATATAACATTTTATTTTTTATTTTAATCCCTTTTGTGTTTCCACCATTACCAACATTACCTTCGCATACCCCAGGTTTACACGTACCACAGATTGGGAATCTCTGACTTAGAGCCAAAAGCTGCAAGTGAATATAAATCTCTACTGTGTACACATAAAGCCATGCAGAAAAAGAAATCCAGAGAAATTTATGAAGACGAAAATAATTTGGGATCATCCGGATTCAAAGGAAGATGAAATTGTTTTGAAACATTCATAAATCATTTTGATCCTTATGCACATTTTTTACATTCCTATTTATAAAATATCATAATTATTCGCAAAGATATAAAGGTTTCTTTAGAATATCTCAAAATTTTAACATGTTTCTTGCTTATAAAATATAGAGTTTTAAGCCAATTTTTGCGAAACTTGCATAATACTCAACAATATTTTAGAGAAACATTTTTTTTAAAACTTGAAGTGAATGCTTTGAATATTTGAAGAAATATTAAATGAAGAAGAAATATGAAGTAGTAAATACTTTTTAACTGAGCTTGCAGTCAACTTAGAGTAAATTTTATTTCATAATGTCGAGGCTAGTTATCTAAGGCAGCTTATATAAAAATTCCAGTTGAATACCGTTAAGACTTAGAAAGATTTAGGCATTGGAACCAGCAGAATTACTGTTGTTCTCTAAGAGAAAATAATTAGAAGAGTTTTCGACAAATCAATATTTTTAAACTTGAATCTTCGAGCAGCAGTATTGAATTTTATGATATTTGAAAATCCTGAGTACCATTTGGAAGTTATCAATTAATTACATAATTAAAAATGCAATTCGACGATTAATACACGAAGATTCAAATTAAAAAATTATTGAATTTTGGAAAACCTCTCATCATTTTTTAATATTTCGTGAAGTTTCTAAATCTTAATGGTCTTAAAATGGAATTTTCATATAAGCTGCCCTAGAAATCTAACTTCTACATTATGAAAGAAAATTTACACTATGTTTCGAGCAAGCGCAATAAAAAAAGTCTTTACTGCAAATACTCATATTTCCTCAAATATTCAAGGTATTTACTTAAAATTTTAATATAATGTGTCTCTAACATTTTGTCGAATATTCTGCGAGTTTCAAAAAATTTTAAATAAAGTAAAATTTCTTTCATAGCATCGAAACCAGATATGTAAGGCAAATTATTTAAAAAATTCCAGTCGAATACAATTAAGATTTAGCAAGTTTTATGCATCGCAGAAAGCAGAATTTCTGTTGTTCTCTAAGAAAAAAATTATGATGGTTTTCCACAAATAATTATTTTTTAAACTTTAATCTTCTAACATCAATATTGAATTTCATGAAATTTGAACATTCTGAGTATCCATCTAAACTTATAATTTAAATACATAATTAAAATTGCAATTCGATGATTAATACAGGAAGATTCATGTTTAAAAATTATTGATTGTGGAAAATATCTCAAATTTTTTATTGTCGTTTCACGGTTGAGATGCCCCCAACTGTCTAAATCATAATGGTCTTGCGATAGAATTTTTATATAAGTTGACAAATTACCTGGCTTTGATGCTATAAAAGAAAATTTTAGTTATGTTTTTCACATGCAGAACTAAAAAGTATATACTACAAAAAACTGATATTTCCTCAAATAGTTCTGGTATGATCTTCAAATTTTCATATAATTTTCTCCAACATTTTTTCGGGCATTCTTTGAGTTTCGCAAAATTTGGCGTAAAACACTACATTTTATTACCAACAAGCCTGCGAAAAATTTGGATATTTTTTTAAGTTATATCTTCCAAAATATTCAAATTTTTTTATGAAAATACATGCAAGCAATGTGCATAAGAAGCAAAATGACTGATGAAAATTTCACATCATCAGCTCCCTGGGAAACGGGATGATCATTTTCTTGTTCATCAATTTGTGGACTGTCCTCTTAATGTCCTGGCGACTAAATCTTCACTGTAAAATGTGAGTTCCTACTATTTTCGTCCCAAGATTCTCCACTATTGAAGTGAATCACTGTGCTCAAATAACCTCCAAATGTTTCTCATTTTTCCAATCTTGCAATACATTTAGCCAGTAGTGTTTGCGAAGGAAAACGTTCATAATGAAAGTTAATGGCAAGAAGAGGTTTGACTTTGAAGAAGAGCATGAAAAAGAAACACGCTTTGGAATTTTGTTATTTTTACGGATGAGAGTAATTCCCAATAAATACGACAGGAACTGTTAAGCAGGGATGGTTAAAATCTGGTTTAGAGTTGCATAGCAGCTTCTAGAGAAGGCAATTAAGTTGTAATCGATATAAAAATAAAAAGATGTAGCATCGATATATCGATATTCATTAAAGAAAAGCGCAATTTTTAACAAAGTCACTGAAACGACATTTTCCTGAGAGAATGTCTACTTTATAATGATTGTATTTCTTATTCAACCCTTAGAAAGTAAATATGTGTTTATCTATATAATTATCTAAACTAAATTTTAACAACCCTTTTGGCGCGGTGCATAACCCCGATTTTAACCGGACAAGGAATGAGCGGCCAAATGCCGGAGAAACGCTATGCAGCGTGAAGTACATTGCTAACAGTTGGGTACTGACCATGGACCTCCGGAAGTGCCTGAAAAGTAATTAGCTGACGTTTTTATCAGCATTTCCCTATGACACATCAAAGACCCGAACCCACAATTAATTAATTCAGCACGTGCGGTAAGTACGTGAGCAGTATCCAACTGCTTTCTGTGTAATTAACACCGCTAAACGCTTCTCCCGCATTTTCATAGTAATGAATTGTCTGGTTAAAATAAGAATGTGCATCGGGCATTACATGGAAATATTCTATCTGGATATAAAAATTTAAACCTCATTTCGGGGCTTTTTCTACTTAATTACGCCGGTTTTAATTTTAAAAGCGAAGGTTATTTCTAATAAATAGGACTGAATAAAACAATTAGAAGTCTTTTACAAGCATAATTAATTAATAAAAATATTTCGTGAAAAGTTTAACTTATGCGATACATTTAAATAATAAAACATAATATCAATTTTTACATTTTCATTTATTAAAAATATAGTTTCTGAAAGTTTTATAACAGGCATTACACTTTTTGTTTCTAATTCTGATGAATCTTGAATAATATGCTCGATCTTCAAACATTCAATAGGGTTTTCTGGATAAATACATTGAGTTGTCTCGAACAGTCATAGACTAAAGTTTTGATTATGTTTCCTTCTATAAATCATGAGCTTATTGGATGAGAGTTCCTTGCTTCTTGTGGAATGGCGCTAAAATCGTTTATCAAACGCAGTGTTTAGATCGCTGCGTATTTAATGCAATTATACGCCCTATTTGTAAGTGGCCTATTCTTTGTCGCCAATCATAGTTTCGAGACGCCGAAATGTTCTGTTCTCTGAAATAGAGTAATCCACGCTAACGATGTCAAAAACAGCTTGAAAAATAAAAAAAACACCCGAAGGTAATACCTAGTATCTATCGCTAAGATGACTAGTTTCTTCCTTCAGTACGTACGGTAAGTATGTGGGCAGTACCCAACTACTCTCTGTGTATTTCTAGCGGCTAATCACTTCGACAGCTTTTTGCCACTAATGACTTGTCTGGTTAAACCAGTTTGTGCATCCGGCATCACACATAAATATTCCATCCGGATATAAAATTTAAAAATCTAAATCTCTTTTCGGGGTCCTAGCACACGATTATTACACTTAGCCTTTAGTATTCACCTGGTTGTATTACGTTTGGTTTTACTTAATTTCGCCACTTTTAACTTAACGCCTTTTTAAAGCGGAGGTTATTTAAAAAAACGGCTCAATAAAACAATTAGAAGTTTTCTACAGGTTTAATTATTTTTTTTAAAAATTTGTGGTAAAAAACTTAACTTTTGCAATACGTTTAAATAATAAAACATAATATCGTTTTTCACATTTTCATTTATTTAAAATATGGTTAATGAAAGTATTACAACAGGTATTACACTTTGTTGTTTCTAATCCTGATGAATCTTGAATATTATGCTCGATCTTCAAACATCCAATATTGTTTTCTAAATTAACACATTATGAGATCTCAAACAGTCATAGAATTTAGGTTTCATTATGTTTTTTTCTAAAGATCATGACCTTATTGGATGTGAGTTTCTTTTCTTCTTGTGCAGTGGCACTAGAATCTCTTATCTAACGCAGTGTTGAATTCGCGGCGCATTTAATGCAACTATACGTCCCGCTTATATTCCTGTGTTACCAATCATAGTTTCGGGACGCCAAAATGTTCCGTTTTCTGAAAAAGAGCAGACAACGTTAACGATGTCAAAAGCAACTTAAAAAATCAAAAAAATACGAAGGTAGTACCTAGTATCGCGATGATGACTTGCATGTCCCTGCATCTTCCGAAGCTATCTATCCGTTCCCAAATAAATGTCATAAAACTACTTTCATTGAGCTAAGAGATGACGATGAAATCTCAAATCATAAGGAAATGAACCACTTTTTTCCCTGGTCCCTTCAAATAATAACATCAGCTCTGATTTTCGTTTACCAGCCCGGATATTAAAATCCAAGCTATTAATAAAAGAAATAATGAAGGTTTTAATCATCGTGTCAAGTTTTGAAGTGTAAAAAATTTTATATAGAAAAATGTTGAACTAAAATAGTGGTAGAGATTTTGTTTATACTTCTATTCCCATCCAAATGTTGATTCTTCCCTACGTCCTTTAATGTGTCAATTTTCTCTTGAAAATAAATGCGAATGATTAAAAGGGAAGTCTGTTCAATCAATACATACTGGATTATTCCGTATGCAAATTGTCAGTTTTCATAATAGTCTCGTATTAACGTTAACTCTAGAAAAAATGCGCTCTTTTCAATTGACGAATATTCATACATTGTAAATTCATTTATTGTAAAACAGCATTTTGTAACATGGCAACTGGCAGTTTTCGAGAGGAAACTGAGCGAATTTCAAAATTTATCATATAAACATAGTATTCTTGTTAGAGAGTCAGAAAACCAGTTACTTACCAGTTATTTATTATCATTTATATTTATTTTGACATAGTTGAAACTGACATTTCTGAGCATTATTAGAAATTATATGCACCATGCAAAAACTATAATTCTGCAATCATATCGTTAACTCCTTAACTGACTTGTCTTATCAATTATCTAATTAAATGACATATTTTATTTTATGAATGCGTTGTCATTTTTATTCAGTTGAGGACCTAAAGGGCAGCCAAACTGTTAATGTATTCCACGCAAGTTTTGAATCGAATTTTAATGTCTCTTATTTTTTTGGTTTAGTTTATAAGTTTAAAATTGCGCTAATTCTATGCACGCACGGTATAGAATTACAGTTGAGGGCGTTAGGAAAGATTCTACAAGACATTTAAGTGATAAGTTTGAAATAATCTGACCTTTTAAGCTCTTTTAACGTGATGTAAACACCACTTGAAAATTGACGTCTTGCTTCTCCATGATTTTCGAAACATATTATGCATGCAATAGTATGAAACGACGTATACCATATTTTGAAGTAACGTAGTATACCTGGAAATGGCAATTTCAAAGCCATTCATTGTCGGTTGAAATCAGTTCTACAGGGCAAACTGTTTAGGGTATACTTGACTCTTAAGCATATGAGCTCATTTGCCTCTTATACTCCATAGTAAATTAGCATAGTATATTTTGCATACAGAGCATAGTATATTTTGAAACAACTTAGTATACCTGGAAATGACTATTTCAAAGCCATTCATTGTCGATTTTTATCACTCCTGCAGGGGCTAGCTATCTAGGGTACACTTGACTCTTAGGCGGATGAATTACATTTGTCCTTTATAGTCCAATGCAATTGGACCGAAAAGTCTCAAATACTTTTATTTAGAAATCCTAATAGATCGCATTGAATAGCAAGAACGCTGAGTGATAATTTGAAAAAGAAATGACATTTAAAATTACAAATATAAAAAATAGCGCCCCTTCTGAAGGAAATAATCCTAAAAATTTCCTGGCAGAAGCATTTTGTCCTCTAGGAATAAATCAATCAAAATAAATGCAATTCCCTTTTTTCTTTATTCATAGAAGTTATCAAGTGATCGAACAAATAGTTTCCTTTCTAACATTTATAAAATTTTAAAAGGTTTAAGTTCTGAATGTAAATATGATATTGTATTATTTAACATTTTATGCAAATAATATTGTAGATTGATAGCAGAGCTGCAGGGATTATCTATATAGGGTACGCTTCACGATTAGGCAGTTGAAGAAGGGAAATATGAGAAGTGTGACCGACATAAACAATTATGTAACATTTATATCATAAAGCTCAAAATAGTTAAGTACAAATAGTACTTAAAATCTTCGAAGGTAAAAATGTCTTAAAGTCAGTCCTTGAATCGGACGGATAAACGAATAGTTCAACCTGTGCGAGATTGTTTTAGCGTCAGATCTGGATTATGATCTGATATCTGCAACTTATTGTGATCAGTAGTTGTCGCCTTAGGATTGCCCTCTAAACTATAATCTGGCTTCAAACGATCTAATGATACATTTACATTTTTCCCTTTTATGTTAATAGTAAAGTATTTATCCTTACGCTCAATCACGGGAAATGGTCCTTCGTAAGGAGATTCCAATTGTTTTTTAATTCTATCTATATTTTGAAAGACGTGAGAGTAATTTTCTAAGTCTTTATTCACAAATATGTGTTGACCCGAATTTTTGAGAGTGGTGCTAGGTCCCATGGTTTCCATTTGTTTATGGAGATTATTAGCAAAATTTTCCGATGCTGTTTGGATACTTGGTTCACTAAAAAACTCTCCAGGAAGAATGAGACTCTCTCCATAAACTATTTGTGCAATTGACCTTATGCATAAGATTTTATGTTAAAAAGGAGAAGAATACTAACCCTAAAATAGAGTTGTTAAATTATCAGATGAATCCAATAATGTAGCACAGGGACTTCAAATTTCACCAGTTTTTTTAAAACCAATAATCTCTTCAAGTTTTCGTAGGTAGACAGATCCAATATAATTTAACAAACTAAGCACATTTAGGAAAGATCAATAATTATAAAACTAGTACTATAAATTAATCTAAACACAATATGAAAAAGTTAAAGATACTAGTGTATCTTGAATTATATATCAAGCCACTTCACGAAAATCAATTACAACTGTGGTGCAAGCAAATACATGCAGTCACAATTGAAGAAGATAATCTTCTTGGTCAGATTTAAGCCAAAATGCTATCTTCTGTCTCCACAATGTACCTTCAAGTGTCCAAAGCAGGTTCAGAAATATGAAATGGATACACATACATTTTTATAGTGAAAATAAGGCATTTGGAAAATGCAATTATCTTCATACAAAGAAAACAGATTTGCTTTATCTTAATTATCTTCATCTGAATATTCATCATACTAAAAATTTATATATATCTTTACAGTGAATATTTATATTAATGCATGCTGAAAACAACATATGTAACTAAATTTTTATTGGTTTCCATACTTAATATAATAAAAATATCAGTATTTTCCATCAAATACTATTATCATCATATCGATTTTAGAAAATCCATTATTATCAGAAATAAATTTTACATAAAATAAACATTTAAATATTTTGTTATTGAAAAAATATATTACATATATAAACAAAGAATTTTTACTAGTCACAAATAGTAGATAAACTTCAAGTTAAAAATAGAAGATACCAAGAATACAAAACAAATCATGTAGTATAAATATGTGTTTGAAGTTAATCAGTGATCCAATGCAGTCTCTGTCAATAAAACAGTTATTTAATATTTGAGGGCAAAATTTCTATATAAGTTTATAGAAATTAAATGTAAACAAACATCTGTCATAGCACTTATTATGAGGAATTCCCCAAAAATTTCTCTTAATAAGGTGCAACGCAAGAAAAACAACTTACACGAAGAAGAAATAAACTTTAAAGAACGAATAGAGAGGGGAAAAAGACTTTAATGCAAATCGAAAAATTATGTACTACGAGATTTCACAACAAACAGTATGCAGAATTGTGTTTCTTCAGGGATCAAGAATATTATAAACATAGTTTAAAATATAAAGAATTACTTCTAAAAGACAAATTATTCTACCTATTATAATGTTAAAAAAATGGTAATTTAAGCATTATAACCAAAAATATACATGATTTCAGCCATCAACAAACAGTGTACTAACTTTCAACAGATTTGGATACAAAAATTGTTACTTATGAATGATATTTACCAATACCTTTTATTGAAAATCTTGTCTTTATGAACGATAATTATAAAATAAAAAGGACCGATAAAAATACTCTGTAAGCATATTTTTACTTTGGAAAAAAGAGTGCAATCTGCATACCACAACATAGGCCGATCGTTTTGTTTTGACCTCCGGCAGCTGTTTTTGTATAATCTCGAACCCAAACGGCGCATAAGGTCCATTGCCAGGGCCGGATTTATACACTTCTACTCCCTATGCCAAATCATATTCTGCGCCATCTCTCAAAGATATCAATGCAATAATTTTCAATTTAATAAGCAATAGGTTATCTTTGAAACATATAAACACTCAATACAATTTTTATAATCTTCGAACCACATTAAATCTTTAATTTAAAGTTACACTACTTATGAAATCACACAATATTAACAACTGAAAACTTCATCGAATTTCTTGAAATCGTGTGAAGTACTTACTGGAATTTCTTCGATCGCACTTTTGTCAGTGAATAGGCTTGAAGGGTCTTTGAAGTGAACAGATCTTATTAAATCGATTTCAATGCAAAGAAGTGAAAAGGCAAGAGATGGTAAGGTCAAAAGAAGACGAAAAAATACGTTGTTCAATATAGTTAAGGTCACGAATGTAAATTTCAAAAATATCATTTTATACTTTCTTTTGAACATAATACTGAAAAGTTTGTTAATATTTGGTTGCTTTTTCTTCCAGATATGCTCCCCCTGACGGTTCCACCCCTGGTCATGGCCTAGGGTCGTTCTTTTGAAAAATCTGGCGCTGCGAATTACTATGCATTATGAGGACAGGTTCGGATATGAAGCCGAATACTCACAAAATCTGATTGGGCACATTTATGACCCTACTCCCTTTCTCAGTTCTTCTTGTACACCTGTTTAACTGAATCATTCCGTGCGGTTAATTATTTTTGCGGCTGATTGAAAATAAAAACTGAAACTGACTAAAAACATATAAACAGAAAATTTTTGCAAAGAATTGCATACTTACACTGTGACCGAAGTTATATGTAAGCAACACGAAACGTCTTCGGGACACTAAAAGCGAATCGCGCGCAATGCTTTGATAAAAAAGTATAAGAATGTTATTTAAAAACTAGCTGCATCCACAATCAGCTTGTTCGCAGGGAATATAATTTCTACTAAATCTCTTATCCATAATCTGACAAACATGGGTCCCTTAACAAACTAATTTTAAACTGCAAATTGCGATGGACATTTAACCCGCGTTGTTTTCGTACCCTTGCAGCTATTCTGCTCCTTTACTAAAAGAACACTTCTAATGGAATTTTTGTCATATAGTCTCCAATTGCACGTTGTCGGAGGTAACTTCATTTTCTTATTCCTCTTTTAAAGTATGCTGCTGAAGATTTGGGATATAAATGAATGCGATTAATATTTTAACGTCATGCGGTAAAAGCAGAAAATAAGAATAATAAGAAATGGTAAATGCAAAAGAAACGAGAGGAAATATTTTTAATATCACCAGATGGAATTTTATAAAGATAGGTGTTGTTGTCTTTTGTATAAAGTTCATAGCTGTATTTTTAGACTAAATTTCAATAAATTTCATCATGATCATTTTTTCTATAAAGACGTAATATTTTGTTTCCTTTTACGATTCTTAATTTTGTCAACGGCTTTATGAAACATATGCATTTGATTTCAACATTAAAATTGCGTGGCAAACTTTACTTCCAGCAGCATGTTAACTGGCTTGAAAAACGCTGAGAAAAAGCCTTAACAGCCACAATTCTTCGGCTTTCTGAATATATTTCATAATAAACTTACTATTTTGAGGACTTTCTTTACAGATTGTGCAGAAAAATTTAAGAAAAAAAAAAAGAAAGTTCGGTAAGATACAATCTTAGGTTTCAACAATGGAAGAAAAACACATAATAAAATATTTCTTTAGCAAAGAAACCGTTTTGAAATTTATTGCAGCTGAAAAAGTACTGTTTTAAATTATGCTTAATATTATTTTACAATTTTTACTAAAGTTAGAGAAAAGGTAATACGACTTCTTAATTGAAATAATGAAAAGATAATTTTTTGAATTTTCCAGTGGTGTAAAAGACATTTTTGTTCTATAGGGTTTTCGAAAGATAGGAAGAAAAACCGCCAAAATTTCACTTAAATTCTAACTAATTAAAATTTTAAAAGAAACCGGCTCCCACTCTCCGGCGCACATTCCCACTCTTCAAAGTATGTGCGTAACAAATTTCGTAGCTCTAGGTCCAACGGTCTGTCATGTAGATTGCCAGCATACACACATTCTCCTTTAGTATTCTTTGAGAAGCCTTCGAGACTATCGGTGCATACAAATAATCAATACACATCTTCACGGGAATCATTACTAACTTATGTCCATATTGTTCCTACATAAGTTTTCGTTTTTCGTTAAGATTTTCTTGTACTTATCTGGGTTTCGATCAGAGACGAATACAGGATCTCGGGGGGGGGGGGGTTGAGGTTATAAAAATTTTGTACCGCCGTGACATATGTCTTACTTTATAGCTTAAGCAAACCAAAATATTTTAACTTTACAATCTTTACTCACATGACAATGAGAATCATAAAGAAAACTACAATACCTTAGATAATTTAATAAAAAATACAATGAAATAACTAACCAAAAAACTTTTCGTCCGCGTAAAAGCTGCAAGTAAAATCGGTATGACTGGAATAGTATGAAAGTTTTCGAACTGTCAAGCCAGAAAGTAACGCTGACTCGTTTTTTTTATTATTTTGATAAAGGGAAAATTAAAAAAAAACAGTTGTAGTGATTTTAAATAAAATCAAGAATTCTGGTTTAGTTCTGAGGGGGCTCCAGCCCGATAGTCTCCCAGATTCGTCACAGATTTCGATGAATTCCCGATACCTTTTAATATTTAATGTTTTCGTAAAAAGATCCCACACTCAAGTTAACCAAAGAAGCAACGTATCAGTATTTACTCGTTCTTGTAGCATAACTTTTTAAAATTCTGTTGTGGAACTGCTCTGCATTTCGGTGTTGGAAAACTTGTTACTTTTTGAGATTTGCTGTAATGCAAATATAGCAAGAGCTTTTTACTTTGATATTAATATTGTTACTTTACCATTATTTTAATTTTTTTGTACTTTTACTATACATACTATTTTCTACTTCCATTTCCACGAAGGTGGGTCGGTGGTCATGAAATGATTGTTTAATATGGATCTTGTTAAAATTCCAAACCCAACTTTTGTTTCCTTTTAACTTGAAGAATGTTGTATATTTTTTTCCGTATGATGAAAATTACTCTGCCTGGGAACGTCTTTCTTTATCATTAGGTATATAAAGACTTTTTTAACTTTATTTGTTTGAATAAAAAATTTATGTATATTGATAAGTGTCGAATGATTCCGGAAAAATCACCGACAAAACTATGGCTTACATCATAGAGAAAAAATGCTGCTACTATAGGGGAATACAAGATTTCAGATAAAACCGCAAGATCCGTAATCCATTCCAAAGAATTAGTAGAGGAATCTTAGCTTGAAGCTAATATCTCTGCTACATATGTTCTAAATCACAAATTAACTTACGAAAATGAAACTTTACTACGAAATTAAGTTATAGAAAAAAATCTAGTGACCAGTTAAGAACTTTTAGAATAGAATTATTTGTGCAAATTTTATTCACATGTATAACGAAAACGAAAATAATCAATCCACCAAAAAATTTTCCTTTTTGTTTTTCGAGCAAGACTCACAAATTGATTAAATGCACACGAAGTGATTAAAATTTGCATTTGGTTATTCGCGAAATATAGCGGAGACTTATCCCGCACTACTTAATTCCTCAGTGAGTTGCCGCATGTACAGATTTGCCCGTACTATAAATTTAGTCTTTCTGCCCTTGCGATTACCAGCCCGAATACAAAAATTCAGGCTTTAAATTAAAGAAATTACCAAATTTAATATAACTGAAGCCGTTCTAAAAATTAAAAATTTATAAGGGATTTTTTTGTTTTAAAATAGTGGTAGAACTTTTTTTCAATACTTTTATACACATGCATAAGGAGTACCAGTAGTTGTACTCCGGAGTTTGATAAGCAAATATAATTTCCAACTTTTTAAATGAAAACCCTACGTCGCATCGACGCCATATGGCGCACGACTTTCGATGTCCCTCTTTCTAAGGACAAATTAGTTTAAATTCGTGTTTCCATTTTTGTATCCAAGAAGATTTACATTGCTGAAAAGTTTTTAAAATATAATTTACGCATTTATAAATAAAATTATGAAGTTTTGTTTGTTTCATGCGTTTCCCGTAGACTTTAAAACTACCAATAATATAGAATAATTCTCCTGACGCACTATACGCTGTCTCTTAAAAAAAGAAATATTTTATTCCGCAATAAAAATAATCACAGAAGATATTAATATTTCTTTGACTTTTAGTGTCAAAATGTATATTGTTAATTCTTATGATAATTTTAGAGCTATAATTCTTTTATCCGCAATGTTAAAATTTGATTTATATTCTATGTTTATAAAAATATCATTCTATATTATAAATTATATAGGTAATTATACCTTCATAACCATATTGGAAATCTTAGGATAAAGTATTGTAGCATTTTTAGATTAATTTTATTTTAAAAAGCTGATTTGTTAGTTGGAATTTTACAATGTGAAAATAGTTGTTCTGTATAAGGGCAAATTAGTTTAAATGCGTGTTTACATATTTGTACCAAAGAATATTTACATTGATGAAAACTTTTTAACGCATAATTTTCACTTTTATAAATAAAATAAAGAAGGTTTGTTTGTTCCACGCAATTCCAGTTGACTTTTAAACTACTAATCAAATGGAATATTTCTCCTGTCGCACTATACACTGTCCCTTAAAATTTTTGGAGTCCTGTATTTTATTCCAGAATAAAAATAACCTTAAAAGATATCAATATTTCTTTGACTATTAGTTAAAAAATATGTATTGTAAATTCTTATGATAAATTTAGATCTATAATTCTTTTATCCGTAATGTTAAAATGTTTATTGTACATTATATGTAATAATACTTTCATAACCTCATTGTAGATCTTAGTATAAAGTATTCCAGCATTTTAAGATTAAATTGATTTTGTAGAGATGGTTTGTTAGATGGCATTTTACAATATGAAAATTGTTGTTATATGTGCATATAATTAACGAAGTAATTTTCATTTGCGGATTAAGTATAAGTCATTATAAACCCACGTTAAGCTTTCTAAGATGAAAACAGGGTAAGAAAAAAGAGCTGATTATGAATCTCTGTAGTCTGGTTAATGTTACACTAATTTATTATTACAAACTGCTACAACATGCATGTAATACAATAATGTTACCTTATGTAATATGTTTCCACAAATTAAAATTCAATTTTAAGGAGAATCTTCTAATTTTTAAAAAAATATTTACTAATAATGCAGAGAATTTTCAGATAAAAATTAAACATTTTATGCACGTTTGTATAAAGAAATAAAGGAATCTAATCTAATAGGCTTATTAGCAAATACTTTATTTACGATATGAATAGTTTTTATCTATTTTAATTAAAGCAACTTGACACAAAAAAGTTAAAGTGATTGTAAATTACTTGGAATTTTAATTATTGGTCATTAGTTAGAAATCGTCTGAGATAAATATTGCAATCATAATTATAATGCCTGACAATTGAGCAAGGTTTTTAATTCAAAAAATCATATTATAGATTATAGAAGAATTTTGTTTCTCCTTTCAAGTTTTATCATTATTGTCTGCTGTTTCTTCAGGACAACAGGAAAATCACAATAATGAAATAGTTGTTATTTTAAGCATTAAATAAAAGAGTAGACTTTTCTTCACTAAATGTCTAGAAGTATTACAGCGTTTATAAAAGTTTCCCAGATAATTTATAGTGATTATGCCTAATATTTTAAAATAGTATTGTGATGTTTATGTCATAATGACCCTGATAACTTGAATATAGCAGGATATTTTACTGAAGAAACCATTTTCTCTTATATTTAAAATTATTTTTCAAATAAGCCATCATAATACGAAGTTGAAAGAATGGGTATAATATTTAAGAAGTTATCAATTATTTAATTTATTACTGCTCAAAATAAATCAATAATCTCACCTTTCAGAAAGGTCGTTTTATTAACTTTTCATCGAATGGTACTGCGTAGATTTCTCAGGATTCATTTTTCACCGCAGTTACTATCTTCTTGGCAACTTTATAAACGCTCCTCTTGTGAGGCTGACTTAAAATATGTTCTTTAGCTATACGTATTGGCAAACTCTGTAGTAATTTAAGACGTCGTTTCACCTTCTAAACGTAAGCAAATAAGGGATATTTAGATTGAGCCTTCTTTTCGATGTCTTAAAAACGAATCTCAACCGTGCTATAAAATTTTATCGAATTAAGAAAATGGATTCAACGTGCAAATGTATCAATCGAAGAAAGTTTTGATAGCCGTTTAGGAAGAAGGTGAAGCAATTTGTTCCATGCCGTTCAGTTTGCTTTCAGGCACTACCAGGCCTCAGGCCCATGTAGAATGTCAGGCCCTTGACTTATCTTGAGTTATACTCAAGAAGAAAGGCCCTTGTTAACATTTCTTGGAGGCATCGACCAGCTCATTCATGGTATCCTTGTGAAGGAACATGTTCTGCTATACGTTTTAAGGGAGTTAGGAAAGACCAAACAGCTTTCGCTCACTTATCATCCGGACACTTACAAACCTTCAGATTCTCTCGAGGTGATAAGAAGTTCAATATCTGCACAAAGTTCAACATGATTGAGGCCACTCCGCAACATCTCCTTGACTCCGTTTCCTTGGTGTATGATGACCTGCTTAAGCGACCGGATTTCGTGTTGGAGGTGATGAGGGCGAACGATCTCATGGATCTGATCTGTTTCAGATCAGAAGGATGATTAAGAAGAAAAATTTTGCTTGCATTTATGTGGATGATCAGAGAAATAATGTTGAAGAGGAACGTCTTCTTTGTTAATAAATTTAAATAATTCTCTCTATAACATTGCGCTGCATGAAAATCGGCCCCGACACCATTCCTGCAAATTCTTATGTAAAATGACCCCTAAATCTGAATATGACACCCATTTTGCCCCATCACCCACCGTTTTCTCAGGACGCCCCAACCCCATTTTTATGACTGTCCGGTAATTTTATGGCCATGAATTTGATTTGGAGGGGGAAAACTATTACTTTAACCGTTAAATATCTTCTGAGGGGCTACAGAGGTGAAAAGTTCTAAAAAAGGAACATTTGTAACAAGGGGGGAAATTTGGGAGGGATCTGTCCCCTAAATTTAAAAAAAAGGATGGAAATGACCGGTTTTTCTGGTTTTTTTCCGCAATTTTTTCACTTATTTTCTACATATTCCAGTTTCCAGGCCCCCCGCCCTTTTCATCACTCAAACACTCCAAATAATAAAAATATATAGTAACAATTTTGGCTAAAAGCGGGTGAGGGGGAGAGGTCCCGAAGCCC